>ML295686.1:51680-76403 GCA_005239495.1 Nicotiana undulata | reverse complement strand
TCATGGAATATGGTAGTCATGGCCCTCATGTAAGTTGCCCCTGCATTCTTCAAACCAAATGGCATGACTCTATAACAATAAGTTCCCCATGGAGTGGTGAAGGCGGTCTTTTCTGCATCTTCTTCATCCATCAGAATTTGGTGATATCCGGCATAACAATCCACAAAAGATTGGATCTCATGTTTAGCACAATTGTCAACAAGGATATGAATGTTGGGTAGAGGAAAGTTGTCTTTTGGACTCGCTTTGTTTAAATCCCTATAGTCAACACAAACTCTGATTTTCCCATCCTTCTTTGGCACTGGCACAACATTTTCTAACCATGTGGTATATCTGACGACCCTGATCACATTTGCATTTAGTTGCTTCGTGATTTCTTCTTTAATCTTATCACTCATGTCTATCTTAAACTTCCTTTGTTTTTGCTGGATTAGTGGAAAATTAGGATATGTGGGAAGCTTATGAACCACTAAATCGGCACTCAAACCCGACATGCATCATACGGNTTTTCCCATCCTTCTTTGGAACCGGCACAACATTTGCTAACCATGTAGTGTATCGAACGACCCTGATCACATTTGCACTTAGTTGCTTTGTGATTTCTTCTTTGATCTTATCACTCATGTCTGTCTTAAACTTCCTTTGTTTTTGTTGGATTGGTGGAAAATTAGGATGTGTGGGAAGTTTATGAACCACTAAATAGGCACTCAAACCCGGCATGTCATCATACGACCAAGCAAATACATCTCTATACTCGAACAAAACTTGAATTATGGCATCTCTCGTCTTTTGTTCAGTATGAATGCTTATTTTTGTTTCTCTTGTTTCTTCAGGACTTCCCAGGTTAATTGCCTCAGTTTCATTTAAATTAGGCTTAGGCTTATTCTCAAATTGATCCAATTCCCTTTTTATTTCCTTTAAAGCCTCATCTTCATCATACTCAACTTCTTGATTCATTATTTTGAGATTAGGCAGCTTTTTAAGAACTGGGCATGAATTCCGCGTGCATGTCATGTTTTTAAAGCCAACATTAACAAAACTGAAAATGATAAGAAATTAACAAAAATTAGGGAAATGAAAAGACAGAATTTTACTATGAAACTGGAACTTCATTTCATTGAATTCGAAAGGATAGAAGGATTAACATCAAAGAAAAGAAATTAAACTAAAATATCTGGATTACAACCCTTAAAATAATCCAAATATAGAAAAAGCAACAAAACAGACTACCAAGACTCCTTCCTGATGGGAAGAGGAGTTGCTTCCCAGTTGTTGAGCGAGGTATCTGGACCAATCAGTTGAAAACTTGCACGGCTAGGGCCCTCGCCAGCTTGAACCATATTGATCTCATAGAACATCTCCTTGAGACCCCGGCAGACTTCATCAACGTCATCCTGGGTAGAAAGATTTTGTACTTCTTCAAAATGTGGCTTGACAAAAGAGTAGGCGATGTGAGGGATTGGTTTGGAAAAATTCCAACCATTCTTTTTGCGGGTCTTGGCTCTATTTTTGTCCANAAAAGAGTAAGCGATGTGAGGGATTGGTTTGGACAAATTCCAACCATTCTTTTTGCGGGCCTTGGCTCTATTTTTGTCAGCTGATGTTGGTTTAAAACCCAAACCAAAGGTATCTTTCTTCAAAAAGGGAGCAATGGGGTTCACAATTACCTGCAGAGAGGATCCTAATCCTTTTCCTTGTTCATAGCCGTTCCTCAACATCAGTGAAGCTACTATCATAGATGTGGTTGAAAGACGGGGATGCGAAATTGGTTTTCCTTCTTCCACTCGGTCCACCTCAATCACCTCAAATGCTTGATATATGAGAGATTCACATCCTTCTTTGGCCTCGATACATGGAATGGACGGGTCATTATAGACGGATGAGTCGTCCTCCCCATGAATAACAATTTCTTGCCTGTCATACTCAAATTTGACCATTTGATGTAGGGTGGATGGTACAGCTCTAGCCATATGGATCCACGGCCTTCCAAGAAGAAAATTATAGGAAGTTTTCATATCCAACACTTGAAATACAATGTTAAAATCAACCGGGCCAATTGTCATGGTGAGTTCGATTTCCCCAATAGTGTCTCTTCTAGAACCATCAAAAGCTCTTATGCTGACGCTACTAGTTCGAATTCTGTTAGTGTCAATGTTCAGCTGTTGTAGAGTAGAAAGAGGGCATACATCTACACTTGAGCCTCCGTCAATCATGACTCCTTTTACGTAATGCCCTTCACATTTGACCATAAGATGCAAAGCTTTATTGTGCCCAACCCCTTCCTCAGGAAAATCATCATCGCTAAAAGAAATCTTATTCACTTCAAAAGAATCTTTCAGCCATTTTTTCTAGCTGATTCACCGTTGTCTTTTCTGAGACATATGCCTTGTTCAAAGTTTTGATCAACACACGGCGATGTTCTTCCGAGTGCAAAAGCAGAAATAACAGAGATATCTGAGCAGGGGCTTTCTTTAGTTGGTCAATGATTGAGTAGTCTTGCATTTTCATCTTCTTAAGGAATTCCTCCGCTTCTTTTTCTGCAACGGGTTCTTTCACTGGCAAGTGACTTTCCCTGGCTTGCTAAGCTTTTCTCAATTCCTCTGGCGAATAGCACCTTC
This sequence comes from Nicotiana undulata, assembly GCA_005239495.1. NCBI lineage: Eukaryota > Viridiplantae > Streptophyta > Magnoliopsida > Solanales > Solanaceae > Nicotiana > Nicotiana undulata. Next base: position 73,785 of record ML295686.1, on the reverse strand, counting down.
CAGAGCGGGTCAATCCCCCTATTTCATCTACTTCTTCAACTATCTCTTTTCCTTTGTATGTCATGACAGTCTTATTATAATTCCAGGGAATAGATTTTGTGTTTGTCACTGGGAGCTGTGCAGCAGGTCGGATAAAAAATGGCTCTGTTATATTTCTCAAACCATTATTTGGAACAATCTTTTGAATACCCCCAGGGATGTAAAGTTTTGGCCCACCCAATTGAACGTCAACCTTTTTTGTGCTTCCAGGGACATAGAGAATCATTTTTCCAGAACCTGCCAAATTGAAACTTGAACTCGCACCTTTCACAATCAACGGTTCCAAATGCGGCGGGCTTACTATCACTTTTGGTTCTTGCCCTATGGTTCCAACAACCATCTCTGTCTTGCCAGACCGCTTATAATCCCGATCATCACAAATCATCCCAATAAAATGTGTATTATCATGAGTTGGGAGTGGATTGTTTGTGATATCAGGAGTATCCTCATTGCTTGTCACCACAATTGCCTTTGCTTCAATCAAATTTTCAATGGATTTCTTTAATGTCCAACAATGTTCGATACTATGACCTTGGGTGTTAGAGTGATATTCACATCTTGCATTTGAGTCAAAACCTTTTGAATTTGGATCCACATAACGCGGCATGACAGGTTCAATCAACTTCAATTGCATCAATTTTCGAAATAGACTTGTATACGATTTTCCAATTGGGGTGAACTCTTTCTTTGGCTCCTCCTCTCTCACATATCCTTGTCGGGGACGAGGATTATATGATGCCTGAAAATTCGGGCGAAGTTGACGGGAGCCTTGTGGAATCGGTGCCCACCATTGCTGGTGATTGGGAGGCCTAGCATAAGCCTGAGCATTAAACACTGTGTATTGTTGTAGGGAAACCTAGTATCGGGGACCCTGAGGTGGATAGTAATGTTGAGGAGGATTGGATTGTCCTTGTTGGAACTGCACATAAGAAGGAACTACCTCTCTTTGAACTCCTCTGAACCCAGATGCCATCATGGATCCTTCCTCTTTCCTTTTCCGGTTTTCGAAACTGCCTGGCCCGCTTTAAATTGCTTGCGTGGTTGCCTTAAGGGCTGCCTGACTCACAATTTTGCCCAATTTCATGCCATTCTCAACTATTTCACCAATCTTAATCGCCTCAGCAAAAGGTTTACCAATGGCGGCTAACATATAATGGAGGTAATCAGGATCCTGAGCTTGGAGAAAATAGTCAATCATTTCTGCCTCTTTCATTGGTGGTTTGACCCTAGCAGCCTGCTCTCTCCACTTGATTGCATATTCTCTGAAGCTTTCTGTTGGTTTCTTCTTTATGTTGACGAGGGAGGAACGGTCTGGCACTATATCAATATTGTACTGAAACTGTTGGACAAAATCTTGAGCCATGTCATTCCACACATGCCAGTGAGAGATGTCTTGATCTATGAACCATTCTAAAGCAATTTCAGTCAAACTTTCCCCAAAATAAGCCATGAGTAATTCTTCTTTGTCTCCTGCTCCCCTTAATTAGTTACAATACCTCTTCAAATGGGCGATGGGATCACCATGCCCACCATACTTATCAAACTTGGGGGTCTTGAAACCGGGTGGCAAATGGACATGGGGGAACATGCATAGATCGTTAAATGACACACTCTTGTGGCCTCCCAAACCCTGTATGTTTCTCATGGTTTGTTCCAAGCTCTTCATTTTTCTAGTTATTTCCTCTTGTTCCGTATTCTTGTCAGGATTTTCGATCTCAACTGGGAACATGTTCTGAGGAGTATGCTTGTATGGATCTTGAACCTTGAAAGTCAGTTCTGGAGAGTAATGTTGAGCATCATGAGCATTCAGTTGCGGATCATTGTTGGACTTTTGGGCAAGAGCTGGTTGAGGAATAGTGAAAGTAGGGACAATGGGTATAGTATGTGGGTCATTTAGGAGGGGTGCGGTTGGAGGACGTGGAATGGAAGTACTGGGGATAGTGGGAAGGTTAATGCTCGGACTGAATCCAGGTTGGTACAATGGGTTACTTGTTAGGGAGATGGGCACTTGATTTGCAACTGACACATTATGAAGATTATCCGAAGACCCTTTGGGTGGTGGAGGCGGTGCCTGTCCATTCGCCCAAGCTTGGTACATTTCTGCCAATTGTTGCTTCAACATTCTTACTTCTTCAACCAGTCCCGAACTTTGTTCGACCAATTGTCCATGGATATCATCATTATCTGACTCATTCTCACTGTTGTTTGCCATGCTACTTTTTCCTTTTGATCTCGTGTTGTAAGGGTGAGTCGCCAGTTTAAACCACAAACCAACCACCTCTGTTTAACTCTATCCTTATATAGAGGAACAACAAACGTGTTAGAGTTAGGCATTTTGCAGATATTAATCACACATTGTATGTCATGCACCTGATGCCATTTTCATTTCTAAATGAGTTTGGAAGGCTTCATGCTTCATCCCGGCTTATTGGTTTATTGGTTTTATTTTCATCTTGAATTTTAGCGCTCTCTTTTGTTTTCTTTCTTATTCATTATTATTCAATTTTTTTTTGTAAAAATAAAATAAACTAAAACATTTTTCAGTCAAAAGTTTTTTGTTGTTTTTTTTATACAATGAGAGAAAAGAAAATATATACAAACTGACTCTACTGACTCTAAAACATGACTGCAATAAAACAAACTTTGATAAAAATAAAAGACTCCAAATAAAAATAAAACAAAGCGACAAATAAATATGAAACTAAGAACTAATGGACTGCACTAAAAATTTAATCTTCAATGGTATTCTTTCTTAAACTGATATCATCAATGATCTTCATCTCTTGGCCTCCACTCTCCCCCCCAAAGTCTCGTACAAATTTTGAAATACCGCTGGCAACTGTGGGACGATGGCACGTGGCTGTTGACCAACTTCCTTATTGCTTAGATGGCGATGATCATCATGAACATATGCTGCTTTCTCTGCCAATCGAAGTACCTGCTCTCTGGCTTTCTCCATATTCGTGTGTGTCACGACCCAAAACCTAATTCAGGTCGCGATGGCGCCCAACAGCGGGGTTAGGCAAGCCAACATAGAAGACACTAGATTTTACCCCCTTGCCGACTGATTAAACATGTCAGAAATACCAATTTTTAACAATTAACATGAGAATGACATTATATGATAATATAATCATGAAAATATAAAGGCACATGGCCAAATCGAAGCACATATATAGTTACACATCCCAAACCCAAAATACAAACTACGTGTGTGCCAGGAACTAGTGTCACGAGTGTCACGGGCAACTACTGAATATACAATGTCTAAAATATATACAGAGCCTCATTCTGAATGAAATAGACAGAGAATATGACAAAAGAAACTCCAGGGTGCTGCCAGAAAGTCGCCAGGAAGAGCAGCTCACCGTGAAGTATAGCCACGCAATCAATACCTAGCACCGGCCTGATAATCAGGTATACCAGCCTCCGGACCTGTACAGTCAAGTACAGAAGAAAAGAAAGTGCAGCATGAGTACATAAATAAATATGTACCCAGTGAGTATCCCGCCTAATCTCGAAGAAGTAGTGACGAGAGGTCGACTCGATACTCACTAAGGTCCAACAGTAATAGTATAAAAAAGGATATAAGGAAAGCAGTAGACATGTAAATAGTGCACCACAACTGTGAAGAGAATACAAAGTTTCCAAGTAAATTTGAAAGCAGTAACAACTCACTTGTCTCTTTTCCCCAAACATATGTCAAATCATAAATCAGGAAAACGATACCAAACAGACTTGCACACGCAGGAGTAAGACAACCGGTCGGAGTCATGAGTAAGAATAGCTATGCACTGCCGGGGATCAACCGGTCCGTACCAAGAGTGCATGCTTAACAATAATCCTGCCTACGCACTGTCGGGGATCGAACGGCTCGTACCAAGAGTGCGTCTAAATAGCTACGCACTGCCGGGGATCGACCGGCCCGTACCAAGAATGCATCTATCAATGTAATCATATCATATCATAGTGTAACTTCGTCCATGCACTGTCGGGGATCGACCGGCCCGTACCAAGAGTGCACTATAAATCCGCCGTGGCGTACGACCCGCTCCCATAAGAGTGAAGGAAATTACATATTGCTCGCGGGATGTAAATAACGAAGCAACAAGATGCGCACACAGAATGTAAAGTTCATTTCACCACAATCCTGTCCAATTATTTAAGTAAATGAAAGCTCAGGGAAACAGTAACATATATAAAAGCATGAATCTAAGCATATAGTTCATGCAAGGCAGATTGCATGGCATGCTGTGGTCCTAAGCTACCCGGACGTGACAATAGTAGTCGCTACGTACGGACTCTCGTCACGTGGTATGCACGTAGCCCCCAAACACAAACATACAACACATAGAACACCTATGGAGATAATTCCCTCTTACAAGGTTAGAAAGGAGACTCACCTCGCGACGAAATCACCCCTCGGATCCAGGATGCGCCCGAATCTCCGAAATCTACACTCTACGGCTCGCAACTAGCCAAATATAGTATAATTGAATCAATTCTAAGCTCAAAGAAAGAGAATTAATAATAAATCCCAAAATTAAGCATTTTTGAAGGTTTTCGAAATTTCGACCCCGGGCCCACACGTTCGGATTTCGAAAATTCTTGAAGGAATCAATTACCCGAAGTCTAAGGATCATAATTATGCAAGTTCTTGCTAGAATTCATGGCTAAAATGGATAATCCATAAGATTCCCAAAATCCCTAAATTACTACCCAATTTCATAAATTTTTAGGATTTAGAAGGGGGATTTAATTAGGAATTGATGTTAAAGCTAGAAAAATTATGGAGTTTAACTTACCTTGACAACAATGGTGGAATAGCTCTCTTGAAATGTCTCAAAAGCTCAAGGAAGAAGGTGGGAATGGTGGAAAATGGCCAACTCCCGTATTTAATAAAACTGCCCAGATAATGTTTCTATGCGATCGCGACCTGAGGCCTGCGATCGCGAAGACCAGCTTGCCTGACCTCTGCGATCGCGGCAGAGGTCCTGCGATCGCGAAGAACAAAGTGCCCACCCCCCAGAATCGACACTATGCGATCGCATAGGTGTCCTGCGATCGCGAAGGCCAACTGGCCTGACCTCTGCAATCGCGAAGAACAAACTCACCCGACCCCAATGCGACTCAATGCGATCGCGAGAAAAGGATGCGATCGTGATGATGTGGAACCCAAACCTCTACGATCGCAAAGGGGAGGCTGCGATCGCAGAGAACAATCAACATCCCAGCAAAATCTTTCTCCGCGATCGCAACCCACCTTCTGCGATCGCAGAGAAGGAAACTAGATAGCAAAATTTCTAGTTTTTCTAACTTAGCTCCCGGGGGTCTAAAATACACCCGAGCCCCTCGGGACCCCGTCCAAAAGCACCGGCAAGTCTGTATTCATGATACAGACTCGCTAGAACTTCCGGTACATGAAAAACAATAACGAAACTCAAAATTCAACCCCAAAACCAAATTGAATCAACTTAAGAACTTAAGAATTCTAGAATGCACTTCATTGCGCCGAACGAGTCTATACTGCTCGGAATGACTTCAAATTTTGCCGACAAGTCATAAATAACTATACGGAACTATTCTCGGTCCCGGAATTCCGTTCGGACCTCGATAGCATAAAATCACATTCTAAACCAAATTTCAAGTTCTATGAAAATTCTCAAAACTTCAGTAACTCTAAATTTCCCATTTTGATCCGAAACCCGTCAAATCAAGTCCGTATCTTACCAAATTTCACAGATAACTTAAATAACACATATTGAACCTGTTCTAGGCTCCGAAACCATAATACGGGCTCGGCAGCACATGTTTCACATCAGGGTTCATTTTCATAAGCCTTTATTATTTTCAGAAAACAATTTTCTTTAAAAATTCATTTCTCGGACTTAGGTCCTCAAAATTCGATTCCGGGCATACGCCCAAGTCCCATATTTTCTTGCGGACCTTCCGGGACCGTCAGATCACGGATCCGGGTCCGTTTACCAAAAATGTTGACCAAAGTCAACTTTATTCAATTAATTATCATAAATTCAACTCTTTATCAAGTTTCCACATAAAGGCTTCCCGACTATGCGCCCACGCTGCGCACGCACATCAAGGTGAGATTGACGGGGGCTTTCGGGGCCTCGAAACACAATCATAATTAAATTTACATAAGATGACCTTTTGGGTCATCACAATCTCCCCCTCTTAAACAAACGTTCGTCCTCGAATGTACGTAGAATCGTACCAGAAGTGCTGAATAGCTATGGATACCTTCTCCGCATGTCCTCCTCGGACTCCCTAGTCGCCTCATCGACTGGCTGGCCCCTCCACTGGACCTTTACGGCAGAAACTCTCTTAGACCTCAACTGGCGGTCATGCCTATCAATAATAACAAATGGATCCTCCTCGAAGCCCAACTTCTCATCTAACTGAATAGTGCTGAAATCAATCACGTGAGAGAAATCAACATGATATCTCCGGAGCATGGATACATGAAAAACCGGATGAAATCCTGATAAGACGGTAGGTAAAGTGAGCTCATAAGCAACCTCCCCGACTCGCCTCAACACCTCGAAAGGGCCTATAAACTTGGGGCTTAGCTTGCCCTTCTTCCCAAATCTCATGACGCCCTTCATCGGCGAAACCTTCAACATAACCTTATCTCCCTCCATAAATGCTACATCACGCGCCCGCTGATCTGCGTAAATCTTCTGTTTGGACTGAGTTGTGCGGAGCCTCTCCTGAATAATCACCTTCTCCAAGGCATCTCTCACCAAATTTGTGCCATATAACTTGGCTTCGCCAGGCTCAAACCATCTGATAGGAGAACGACATCGCCGACCATATAACGCCTCGAATAGAGCCATCTCAATGCTCGATTGATAGCTGTTATTGTATGCAAACTCCGCCAAAGGCAAGAACTGATCCCACTGACCTCCAAAATCAATCACACAAGCCCTGAGCATATCCTCCAAAATCTGAACCGTACGCTCTGACTGGCCATCAGTCTGAGGGTGAAATGCTGAGCTGAGGTCTATCTGAGTACCCATCTCGCTGTGCAAAGCTCTCCAGAAATGCGAAGTGAACTGAGGACCTCGATCTGATATGATAGACACCGGCACACCATGTAGCCGGACTATCTCTCGAATGTAAATCTGAGCCAGCCTCTCTGTCGTATAAGTAGTAGCCACAGGAATGAAATGCGCCGATTTGGTCAATATATCCACAATGATCCAAACCGCGTCAACCCTCCGCAAAGTCCGAGGCAACCCAACCACGAAGTCCATGGTGATGCGCTCCCATTTCCACTGAGGAATGGGCATCTGCTGAAATAAGCCTCCTGGCCTCTGGTGCTCGTACTTGACCTGCTGACAGTTGAGACACCTAGCCACATACAACACTATATCCTTCTTAATTCTCCTCCACCAGTAATGCTGCTTCAAATCATGATGCATCTTCGTCTCCCCTGGATGGACAGAATACCGAGAACTGTGCGCCTCTGCTAGAATCCTCTCCCTCAGGCCATCAATATCTGGAACACACAATCGGCCCTGAAGTCTCAAAACACCATCCTCGCCCAAGTTAACCTCCTTGGCCCTACCCTGGACCACCGTATCCCGAAGCTTTGCCAGACATGGATCATCAAACTGTCGAGCCTTAATCTCTCCCAGTAATGAAGACTGAGCAACCACATGAGCCAGAACTCGACGAGGCTCTGAAAGATCCAATCTCACCAGGTGATTGGCCAAGGACTGAATATCCAAGGCTAAAGGTCTCTCCTCAGCTGCAATGTAGTCCAAGCTACCCATACTCGCTTCCCACCTGCTCAAAGCATCAGCTACTATATTTTCCTTACCCGGGTGATACAAAATAGTGAGATCATAGTCCTTTAACAACTCAAGCCACCTCCGTTGTCTCAAATTAAGGTCCCTCTGCTTCAGCAAGTACTGCAAACTACGGTGGTCAGTGTAGACCTCACAAGATACACCATACAAGTAGTGTCACTAAATCTTTAAAGCATGAACAATCGCCGCCAACTCTAAGTCGTGTACATGATAATTCTTCTCATGAACCTTTAGCTGTCGTGAAGCATAAGCAATATCCTTGCCATCCTGCATCAACACACATCCCAACCCGACGCGTGAAGCGTCGCAATATACAATATACATCCCTGACTCGGAAGGCAATGATAGAACTGGTGCTGCAGTCAATGCTGCCTTGAGCTTCTGAAAGCTCGCCTCACAATCGTCTGACCATCGAAATGGGGCATTCTTCTGAGTTAACCTAGTCAATGGGGATGCAATAGAGGAGAATCCCTCCAAGAATCGACGGTAATAGCTTGCTAAACCTAGAAAACTCCTGATCTCTGTAGCTGAAGTAGGACGCGGCCAACTCTGAACTGCCTCAATCTTCTGCGGATCAGCCCTGATACCCTCTCTGGAAACCACATGTCCCAGAAATGCCACAGACTCTAACCAGAACTCGCACTTGGAGAACTTAGAATATAGCTTCTGCTCTCGCAAGGTCTGAAGCACAACTCTCAAATGTTGCTCATGCTCACCAAGGCTCCGTGAGTAGATCATTATATCGTCAATGAAAACAATAATGAAGGAGTCGATAAACGGCCTGAACACCCTATTCATCAAGTCCATAAATGTTGTTGGGGCATTGGTCAAGCCAAAGGACATCACTAAGAACTCATAATGGCCATATCTGGTGCGAAATGCCGTCTTCGGAACATCAGAAACCCGAATCTTCAACCGGTGATAACCCGATCTCATATCAATCTTAGAAAACACACGAGCACCCTACAACTGGTCAAACAAATCATCAATGCGCGGTAGAGGATACTTATTCTTGATGGTCACTTTATTTAGCTGACGATAGTAAATGCACATCCGCATAGACCCATCCTTCTTCTTCACAAATAAAACTAGAGCACCCCACGGCGACACACTCGGCCTGATGAACCCCTTGGCAAATAACTCCTCAAGCTGCTCCTTCAACTCCTTTAGCTCCTTAGGAGCCATATGATAAGGGGGAATAGAAATAGGGTGAGTATCTGGAGTCAAATCAATGCAGAAGTCTATATCTCGATCTGGAGGCATGCTTGGAAGATCTGAAGGAAACACATCCGGAAACTCTCGAACAATAGGCACTGAATCAATGGTAGGAGACTCGGCGGTGGTGTCTCGCACAAAATCAAGATAAGCTAAGCAACCCTTCTTGACCATGTGCCGAGCCTTCATAAAGGAAATGACCCGACTGAAAGCACTCACCGAAGAACCTCTCCACTCCAACCTCGGCGACTCAGGCATGGCTAATGTAACTGTCTTAGCATGGTAATCCAACACAGCATGATAAGGAGATAGCCAATCCATGCCCAAAATAACCTCGAAGTCAACCATATCAAGCAGTAACAGGTCGGCTCTAGTCTCAAGTCCACAGAAGGTAATCACACAAGATCGGTAGACCTGGTCTACCACCACATATTCGCCCACAAGAGTGGACACATACAAATGAGAACCCAAGGTCTCACGAGGAACATCCAGAAAATGAGCAAACAATGCTGAGATATATGAATACGTAGACCCTGGATCAAATAACACTGAAGCATCCCTACCACATACTGAAATAATACCTGTAATCACAACGTCTGAGGCCACTGCGTCTGATCTGGCCGGAATAGCATAGAATCTGGCTGCAGAACTTGAAGACTGAGCTCCCCCAGGGCAAGCTGGAGCTGAATGACCCCCTCATGACTGGCCTCCCCCTCTAGGACGGCCCCTGCCAACCTGACCCCCACCCCTAGGTGGTCGAACTGCCGGTGCTGAAATCATAGGCTGGTGANTGACCCCCTCCTGACTGGCCTCCCCCTCTAGGACGGCCCCTGCCAACCTGACCCCCACCCCTAGGTGGTCGAACTGCCGGTGCTGAAATCATAGGCTGGTGACTCTGTTGCACGGCCTTGCCTCGATACCTGGGACACTACCTGATCATATGGTCCAGCGCCCCACACTCGAAACAACCTCTAGGTGCCATAGTCTGATGTCCCGAAGAAGAAGAACCCTGAATAGCTGGAGGGCGGTAAGAATCATCTAACAATGCACTGAAATAGGAACCGGAGGATCTCTGACGGCTGGAGTAACCGCTGGGTGCACCCTGGATGGCTGGTGGATTGTAAGAGCGCTCGGGCATGGCACTAAACTGAGACCTCGCTGAAATACCCCTGGGAGGTAGTGGAGGTGCTGAATATGAAGGCCTACTGAACTGGCCGCCTCCGAACTGACCTCTTCCACTAGCTGGAGCACCCCTGAAGTCACCTGTGAACCTGGCCCTCTTGTCCTGCTGACCCTGCTGACCTGGCTGACCCTGCTCCCTGCTCCTCGTACGGTAACCCTCAATCCGTCGAGCTATCTCGACTACAAGCTGGTATGGGGTACCCATCTCTACCTCTCTGGCCATGGAGGTCCTGATACCCGGATGTAAACCTGCCACGAATCGCCGCACCCTCTCGGCATCAGTGGGCAATATCATAAGAACATGGCGAGATAACTCTGAAAACCTCGCCTCATAATCCGTCAAAGACATCTGCCCCTTCTCTAACTTTTCAAACTGACCCCGAAGCTCCTCTCTCTCGGACGGTGGAATGTATCTGTCCAAGAATAGCTGAGTGAACTGACTCCAAGTGACAGAAGGAGAATCCGCTGGCCTGCTAAGAACATATGACTGCCACCAGCAGTGAGCTCTGCCCTCAAGCTGAAATGTGGTGAAGTCCACCCCATGTGACTCTAGTATCCTCATATTGTGCAGTCTGTCCCTGCACCTGTCGATGAAATCCTGGGCATCCTCACCCCTCTCACCCCTGAAGACTGGAGGGCGAAGTCGGGTCCATCTATCAAGCATCTTCTGCTGGTCACCCTTTGCGACTGGCCTGGGATCTGGATGTGCTACGATAGGCTGAACTCCACCCACGGGCGATGTACCCGGAGTGTGATGTGCTGCTGCCTGTCCGGTGGCCTGAGCGGTAAGGGTCTGAACTCCCCCTCCCGCCTGGGAAGTAGCAGGGTCTGCTGGAAGTACGCCTGCCTGGGACATAGTGTCCATAAATCTCAACATGCGGCCCATGACCTCCTGGAAGCCTGGCGCCGTCATAAAATCCGCTGGAGCAGGAGAAACTGGAGGCAACTCATCATGCTCCTCGATAATAGGATCCTCAAGCGGTGCTAGTGGTACAGCCCTGAGACGCCCTCGTCCCCTACCTCGAACATGAGCCCTACCCCTGCCCCTACCACGGCCTCGAGCGGAGGGGGTAGCAGCCTCCCCTGGATAAGGAACATGAGAAGCACGCGTCCTCACCATCTGTGAGAAAGTAGAGGATCCATTTGAGTACATCATAGATTGCACGATAGGATCTGAACAAGGAGGAGTTTCTTAACACCCTATAGCCTCCTGAAGATAAGTACAGATGTCTCCGTACCGATCCGCAAGACTCTACTGGGTTTTCCCGTGACTCGTGAGACAACGTGAACCTAAAGCTCTGATACCACGTTGTCACGACCCAAAACCTAATTCAGGTCGCGATGGTGCCAGACAGCGGGGTTAGGCAAGCCAACATAGAAGACACTAGATTTTACCCCCTTGCCCGACTGATTAAACATGTTGGAAATACCAATTTTTAACAATTAACATGAGAATGGCATGATATGATAATATAATCATGAAAATATAAAGGCACAGGGCCAAACCGAAGCACATATATAGATACACAACCCAAACCCAAAATACAAACTACGTGTGTGCCAGGAACTAGTGTCACGGGCAACTACTGAATATACAATATCTAAAATATATACAGAGCCTCAGTCTGAATGAAATAGACACAGAATATGAAAAAAGAAACTCCAGGAAGTCGCCAGGAAGAGCAGCTCATCGTGAAGTATAGCCACGCGATCAATACCTAGCACCGGCCTGATAATCAGGTATACCAGCCTCCGAACCTGTACAGTCAAGTACAAAAGAAAAGAAAGTGCAGCATGAGTACATAAATAAATATGTACCCAGTGAGTATCCCGCCTAATCTCGAAGAAGTAGTGATGAGAGGTCGACTCGATACTCACTAAGGTTCAACAGTAATAGTATAAAACAGGATATAAGGAAAGCAGTAGACATGTAAATAGTGCACCACAACTGTGAAGAGATCACAGAATTTCCAAGTAAATTTGAAAGCAGTAACAACTCACCTGTCTCTTTTCCCCAAACATCTGTCAAATCATAAATCAGGAAAACGGTACCAAACAGACTTGCACATGCAAGAGTAAGACAACCGGTCGGAGTCATGAGGAAGAATAGCTATGCACTGTCGGGGATCAACCGGCCCGTACCAAGAGTGCATGCTTAAAAATAATTCTGCCTACGCACTGCCGGGGATCAACCGACCCGTACCAAGAGTGCATCTAAATAGCTATGCACTGTCGGGGATCGACCGACCCGTATCAAGAGTGCATGCTTAACCATAATCCTGCCTACGCAGTGCCGGGGATCGACCGGCCCGTACCAAGAGTGCGTCTATCAATGTAATCATATCATATCATAGTGTAACTTCGTCCATGCACTGCCGGGAATCGACTAACCTGTACCAAAAGTGCATTCTTAATTAAATCCCGGTGCACTGCCGGGATCGACCGGCCCGTACCAAGAGTGCACTATAAATCCGCCGTGGCGTACGGCCCGCTCCTATAAGAGTGAAGGAAATTACATATCGCTCGCGAGATGTAAATTACGAAGCGATAACATGCGTACACAGAATGTAAAGTTCATTTCACCACAATCCTTTCCACTTATTTAAGTAAATGAAAGCTCAGGGAAACAGTAACATATATAAAAGCATGAATCTAAGCATATAGTTCATTCAAGGCAGAATACATGGCATGGTGTGGTCCTAAGCTACCCGGACGTGACAATAGTAGTCGCTACGTACGGACTCTCATCACGTGGTACGGACGTAGCCCCCAAACAAAAACATACAACACATAGAACACCTATGGGGACAATTCCCTCTTACAATGTTAGAAAGGAGACTCACCTCGCGACGAAATCACCCCTCGGATCCAGGAAGCGCCCGAATCTCCGAAATTTACACTCGACGGCTCGCAACTAGCCAAATATAGTATAATTGAATCAATTCTAAGCTCAAAGAAGGAGAATTAATAATAAATCCCAAAATTAAGCATTCTTGAAGGTTTTCGGAATTTCGACCCCGGGCCCACACGTTCGGATTTCAAAAAATTCTTGGAGAAATCAATTACCCGAAGTGTAAGGATCATAATTATGCAAGTTCTTGCTATAATTCATGGCTAAAATGGATAATCCATAAGATTCCCAAAATCCCTAAATTACTACCCAATTTCATAAATTTTAGGATTTAGAAGGGGGATTTAATTAGGTATTGATGTTAAAGCTAGAAAAATTATGGAGTTTTACTTACCTTGACAACAATGGTGGAATAGCTCTCTTGAAATGTCTCCAAAAGCTCAAGGAAGAAGGTGGGAATGGTGGAAAATGGCAAACTCCCGTATTTAATAAAACTGCCCAGATAATGCTTCTATGCAATCGCGACCTGAGGCCTGCGATCGCGAAGACCAGCTTGCCTGACCTCTGCGATCGCGGCAGAGGTTCTGCGATCGCGAAGAACAAAGTTCCCAGCCCCCAGTCTCGACACTATGCGATTGCATAGGTGTCCTGCGATCGCGAAGAACAAACTCACCCGGCCCAGATGCGACTCAATGCGATCGCGAGAAAAGGCTGTGATCGCGAAGGTGTGGAACCCAAAACTCTGCAATCGCAAAGGGGAGGCTGCGATCGCAAAGAACAATCAACAGCCCAGTTAAATCCTTCTCCGCGATCGCAGAGAAGGAAACCAGATTGCAGAATTTTTGGTTTTTCTAACTTAGCTCCCGGGGGTCTAAAAACACACCTGAGCCCCTCGGGACCCGTCCAAAAGCACCGTCAAGTCTGTATTCATGATACGGACTCGCTCGAACTTCCGGAACATGAAAAACAACAACGAAAAATTCAACCCCAAAACCAAATTGAATCAACTTAAGAACTTAAGAATTCTAGAATTCACTTCATTGCGCCGAATGGGTCTATACTGCTCGGAATGACTTCAAATTTTGCAGACAAGTCATAAATGACTATACGGAACTATTCCCGGTCCCGAAATTCCGTTCGGACCTCGATAGCATAAATTCACATTCTAAACCAAATTTCAAGTTCTATGAAAATTCTCAAAACTTCACTAACTCTAAATTTCCCATTTTGATCCGAAACCCGTCAAATCAAGTCCGTATCTTACCAAATTTCACAGATAACTTAAATAACACATATTGAACCTATTCCGGGCTCCGGAACCATAATACGGGCCTGACAGCACTGGTTTCACATCAAGGTTCATTTTCATAAGCCTTTATTATTTTCAGAAAACAATTTTTTTTTAAAATTTATTTCTCGGACTTGGGTCCTCGGAATTCGATTCCGGGCATACGCCCAAGTCCCATATTTTCCTAGAGACCTTCCGGGACTGTCATATCACGGATCCAGGTTCGTTTACCAAAAATGTTGACCAAAGTCAGCTTTATTCAATTAATTATCATAAATTCAACTCTTTATCAAGTTTCCACATAAAGGATTCCCGGCTACACGCCCGGGTTGCGCACGCACATCAAGATGAGATTGACGGAAGCTTTCGGGGCCTCGGAACACAGTCATAATTAAATTTATATAAGATGACCTTTTGGGTCATCACAATGTGACAATTCTGCAACTACATCTGGGTAGTGTTGAGGGCGTGCCTCATCTGAGCCTCACGTCCCTCATATTCTTCAATGCGACGGTTTAATACACCTCTCTCAATCATCCACTGACGCCGCTCTGCCTCAAAATCTGCGTGCTGATAACCCCTCTTCTGCCTTTTTATTTCTTTCGATTGTGCATAAAGTTGACCCTTTGAGCGTATCCAGTGTGCCCTTTCTCTTTCAAATTGTTCTTTCTGCTGATCAAACTCCAGTTGTTACTGGTGCGCATCCTCTTCGACGATACTCAAGTAATCTTGCAACTTATTTTTGTTCGCCTCAACTCTTCTGACTAAACCAATCGTGTTTGCCAGTTCTTTTTCTAAGCGGGCTGCCTCATTCTTAGCATGCTTTAAATCTTTATCCATGATACCTAAGGCAGATTGATAATCTTTCTCAATACTTAAACAAATCTGAGCGACTCCGACTTGTTGTTGGGCATGTTGTTTGGCTATGGTCATCTGAGCGTGCTCCAATTCCTCTTTCAGCTTTTCTATAGTTCTTTGATAATTTCTCCTCCTGTTCGACCCCTCAGGCCTATCTCTAAACGATGAAGGATCATGAAACCAAGTAATATACTCAGGAATCACCTCTCCATGATCTCGGTTTTCTACCATCTCATTCAACTCCGAGATTTTACTTGCATACCAGTTTTTCATAATTTCTTCTTCGTCATGAGGTTGATCTTTACCAAAATCATAACAGAACTTGCTCATATCTCGTACTGGCAGCACCTCTTGTAGTCATGCAAACTGGCGCATTACCCGAAGTGGAGCATAGGGCTGAACACCATCCAATCCTATAAGTACCAAATAAGAATGATATGCAGACTCACAAATGACCTCTTTAGAGGAAAACCAATCGTAATTCCAAGTGATCCGTTTGGCTGACAAAGTAAGAAGCAGCTTTTTCCAGGCATCAATCCCTTCTGGTAAGTCATATTTGTCAATTCTTTTCTGGTGATCATAAGTGATTGTGCCAGAACTCACTAAAATTAGTGATAGTAGGATGACCATAAAAATGCTCCAAAAACCATGTATGTAACAAAATGTTGTAGCCATCAAAGTTTCGTGCGCCCAATTTACATCTAGTTAAAGCACGAAAAATGGAAGAAAGAATCATAGGGACCAAAGTATAATCATCCCCTTTTGAGGTCAGAGCCTCAACTACACCTGCCAAGCGGATGTCAATGCGTCCTTCCCTTTTCGAAAAAACTACATGCAACGAAAAAGCAACCATAAATGCAAACCTCCTGTGTATCTTCCATGTTCCCCTGTCTTCCTTTGATTTTAATTTTTCCACATTCCTTTCAAAATTGCATTCTAGGCCGTACAAATGAAACAGAAGTCCCAACTTAACCCACTTGCCTCCTAAACCTTCATACTGTCCGTAATTTATGTTCAGGAGCTTCAAAAACTTACCCTCATTCACATTTTTTGGTACAATGGGCCTTTGCCGACGAAGATTGCGGCCCCACCCCTGAAAATGGGCGATTTCCTCCAAGGTCGGAGGCATTTCACAGTCAGTAAAATTGAATACATTGTTTTCTGGATCCCAGTGCGGCATCAAAGCTTCGATCACATCCCTCCTAGGCTTGATCGTCATCATGTGAACCAAATGTCCCAAGTACTTCTTTATCTGGTTTCGCTCATATTCCTTAAAATCTCTCCACTAATCCCACAACAATTGTGGTATCTGATCAACAATTAAAATATCCGGTATTCCTTCTGACCTGGGCCTCTTTTCGAACTTACCTCTTTCTCCACTCATGGTGTACCTATTTATCCAGACACGGGATTAGATTTTAATCAAATATATTATTGACACAAAAAATCCAATTTCTCGGGTTTTGACTCTATAAAAGTAAGAAACAAAAACCAAACTGCTGGACTAATTTTTTTTTTGGATAAATTAGTAAAATAATTATGAGAAAGAAAAGAAGGCTCAAAATGACTATTTTTTTGTAAAAGTGAACATAAAAAAAACTGGTCTCTTTTGTTAAAACGATCATTTTGCATTTTCGAGGAAGGTTTTAAGGCTATTTTGACAAAAGGACCGAACACATGGGAAAAACTGGCCGAAAGATAAAAAAACTGACAAAGTAACTATATTATTATTTTTATTTTTTTTGACAGTAAAGGAAAAAATAATAATAGTCCATATACACCCTTTTTTTATTTTATATTTTTTAAAAAAAAATGGGGTTGAACCTGATGAAGGTTGCCTACGTATCTCACATCCGGTGAGAATCAAACTCGCGTAGTTCGGTTAAAAATAATTTAAAAAAAATTGAAAATTGTGATTTTACATATTAGAACCCTTCAAAATTTTATTTAAAAAAAATTCATGAAAACTTGGAGGAAATTTTCTCTTTCTCTCTCCTCTGTTTAATCGATCTATCCTAAAGCCGGTCAACATTTCAGTTAAGCCTACCAAATATTACATGTAGCACAGAAAATATGAATATGTTGGTCTGAAAAATTGGTACCTGTCCTAGACAGACCCGACCCCTGTGCCGAGTCCCGCTAAGTCCAATGCACATGATGCAAATAAAACGTTGCCTACTAGGGATATTTATTGCTGTGGCTTGTTCTTCTAAGTTTTCAAATCCTAAAGGAGATGGTATCTAGACCTGGCTTACTCGGGCAGACAACCCGAGCCGAGGAGCATCACCAGTAGTAGAACAACACTGACTAGCTAATGGCTCTCCCGCCTAAACATGTGTGACTAAATCCTTCACCAGAAGCTGGTAGGCTAACTGACTTTATCTCTAGACAAAAAATTTGTGATGCTGATAGGCAAACACAACATAACTACCTATCAGAGGACTCAGAGGGGTGCGAGAGAGGATACAATTTATATCACAGTTCAAATAAAATAATAAAGCGGTAAATAAACGACAAATAGCACATTAGGCTTGCAAATACAATAATATTAAAAACATGATAAAAGCCAAAGAAGAGTCAATATACAAAGCTCGAATTCTTATTAGTAAGATCCCCAGCAGAGTCGCCAGAGCTGTCACACCTCTTTTTTTCCACACAACCGTATTACGTGGTTGAGTTAGAAGAGTTTTTCCAATTAAAGTGACGTTTTGAAAATGGATTATTTATTATTTAGAGTCGCCACTTGGAATTGAGTTTTGGTGTTCCAAGTCACCTTTTTATTGAATCCCTTATCAAAAGGAAGATTTGACTCATAATTTATGGTCTACGAAAACAGAAGACTGAGTAAGGAATTTTGTTGACCGAGGGGAAGGTGTAAGGCACCCCTCGATTCCTGTGGTTCTAGCACGGTCACTTTATTATGTAAGGCTTAAGCCAATTTTTGGTTATTATTGTATTTTATTGATTATGACTTATTTATTACCGTTTAATTAATTATTATATTTTATTAATTGTGTTCACCCAGATGCGGTACGCACACAAGGTACTTCTTTGAAATTAAATGTTAAACCAAGGTACGGAATGTACACATGGTTATAATATTATTATTTTTAAATTTAAAGGCATCGAGACGCGGAATGCGCATATGATCCTTTTATTATTTAAGCATATCAATCCAAGGTTCGGGTATGAACACATGTGCTAATATTTAAAGTACATCTAAAGTTTTTTTAGTATTTTAGAGTATTTCAATTATTTTCAGATTTGAGACATCTATTTTTTAATTTATTATTATTAAGATTATTTTGCCAAAGTTGCGCGAACGCATACCTAGGTTTTAAGTTTGGAAATCATAACTATGTCATGCGAACGGGTACATAATCACGATAATAGATTAAAAACCTGTCTAAAAGCATACTAACATATTCATGATTTATATTTCCAAGGTTTAAGATTATCGCAAGGTTGTGAATTATGGATAGGAGATTTTTGTGAAAGAAATAGCATGATACTGCTATTATAATCATTAAGAGAGTCAATTATTCTTTAGAGCTATTAAAAGTCATAACTAAACAAATTATTAATATTCCATAAATACCTAATATAGAACAACATTCTCATTAACATAAATAGTAAAACAACTAAACAAAGACGTACAAAACATGGAAAATGCAATCCATGAAAATGATTTAAAGCTCACTTGAATATTCTCTTAATCCAAACTAAATAAACAACCAAAACCATAAAGAGTCAATTATGAATAAACACTAATGGAGATCAAAATACAGTAAAAGAACATTAAACAAGCAAAATACCATGTGTTTAATCACCAAATAAAACAGAAAAAACAAGCAAACCAAATGTACAACAGTAGAGAGAAAAGAAAAGTGAACCTTATAGCAAGAAGCTGTGTCCATTATAATCCAACGTTTTTATTCCCAAAGCTTTATACAGTAATGATTTGAAAGGAGCAAAAACGCAAGAAAACTGATGACAAAATCTGGACTAAGATGCGTCTCGAACCGAAAACCAAGTCGGCGACCTCGACACCGACAAAATCAATTTTTGGAGCTACTGTTTTTCACGAGAAGGGGATTGTTTTTAGGTGATTTAGTGGCTGTTCTTGCAGGTTAAAGGTGCTGAGTTTTTGGAGTTTTTTGGGGGCCTGTTTTGGTGGTTAAGAGGTGCGAAAAAATGGCTAAAATGGAGGAAGGATGACAGGTTTATTGACGGAGTAGGAGGCTGCGTTCATTTTTTTTTATGTTGCTGCTCAGCTTTTGTTCTTTAGAGCTATCTAATGTCCGTTCTCTTTCTTCTTCTTTTTTTTCTCTCCTTTCTTCTTTTTCTTATCCCCCTTTTATGTTATAATACAGTGTGTGAATTTAAAAGAGACCTATAGAGAGAGGGCATCGTGGGGTGTGTGCTGAGTGAACGTGAGGGGTTGAGGGTAAAAGAAGTGAGTGTGTGGGAAGTGTAGGGAAGTTAGTTAGATGAGATAGGAGTTAATCTGTTCATTTGCTTATTTTGTTACCCCTTTTTTTTTTGTTCTTTTTCGTTAGTTGCTTTTTCTTTTAATTTTTAAAATAGCTTTTACTTTATTTTTTGTTTAAATAAAAAAGAAAGAGTAAAATTCACAGCTAAAAATATTAGTCAGCTACTTTTAGATTTAGATATTATATACATAAGAAAATTAAACATTTACACTATAGTTTAAATTATACTAACAAGAACACTATAGCTTACAGTTAAAATTAGAAGAAACCAAATATACATACATATATACAAATATACATACATATATATATATATATATATAAATTTTGTTAAAATTTTCTTCTATTTAAAAATACGAACAAAAGTTATACTCTAAGGATATGAATATTTTTGAAGTTTTTAATTTTCTTAAATGAAAACTATTAAGAAAAAGTTTAAAGTATTATGATTAGGCCTAAAAGAAATATTTACAGCAAAATAGTATAGAATTTGGGTGTGGTCAAAAATTAGTTGTTCACAGTGACAATCAACCATCTTAATAGAAGGATTTAAAACAACACCAATTAAGTAAATCTGAGAAATTGAAAAAAAAATAGAATGCCAACCTCCCTTAGCTTAGCCCTTTACGACCTTTTCCGTCTGCTCAGCAAACGTACAAAGTGGACCGCAGTTTGGCTGACCCTCTTCTTCCCTTTTCTTAATTAAACTAAAGAGTCACACTCTTTAAACGCCCTATAAGAAGAAGAAAGAGGCTTAAGTCAATTTGTTTTGCATTTCTTCAACAACAACCGTATATTTTTATTTCTTCTTAAATTCAAAGAGTAGAAAAGCAATTTCAGCTATATGTACTAATACCATTGTAACAATAGGGTAGTATGCTCCAGAAAACTCAACAGTAGCTATATAAAATTTATGTAAAAATTGAACAACATCATTAATGACCTCCCAGGTAGCAGATGTTAACATACGGTTTGGATCAGTACAATGCGCATTAGCAACTTCAGTTATTGGAAATCTATATTTATAGCAACATTTTAAGAATATGTTGTCACGACCCCGAATCCTAACAGACCGTGATGGCGCCTATCGTGGAACTAGGCTAGCCAACCATCATACAACTATCCATTCATTCTATTATAATACTTCACAATTCAATGATAAGTATCAACATAACAAAATAATAATTTATTTAAATCTTAGCGCCCCAATAATAGTCTAAACAAAACCTCCCAAGACTGGAGTCAATGATCATGAGCATCTAAAAAGAAATAAATCTAAATATGGTAATGTCATAATAAATGTCTATGAATCAATTTCTAATACTAATCAAGGAAGGAAAATGGAGAAGTTGTGGACGCTGGACAGCTACCTCGAAATCCCGTGAACTGCTGCTAACGAACAAGGCATCTACTACTCCAAATTGGTACCTGGATATGTGCACAGAGGCACAAGGAGTCTTTATGAGTACGCCAACTCAGTAGTAATGAAAATAAATCACAGTCTGAGAATTATAAAACACACAGTGCAGATACACCAAATCACAAAAAACAGTAAAACATCACGTCTCCAAAAGTATACAGCAATTACATAAGTTTGAAAACCAATTGCTAGAAAATCCTTTGAAACAAGTATAATATCAATACATCTCAGTAAAATCCTCAATAAGAACCAGTTTGAAAACAAGTGGTTTATTGTTCAAAAACTCAGTAAAAATCATTTTTATAAAACTGTCACTCAGGCCAAAATCATTTCTCATAACAATTGCCCATCAGGCATTCTCACAATCACTCTGTATCAGCCCATCATGCATCCTCACAATCACTCAGTGTCAGCCCCGCGGGCAATCATCATTACTCAGTAGGTACCTGCGCTCACTAGGAGTGTGTATAGACTCCGGAGGGGCTCCTACAGCCCAAGCGCTATAACAACATAGGCCTGGAAGCCTCTCACAATATAGGCCTGAAAGCCTCTCACAATATAGGCCTAAAAGCCTCTCACAATATAGGCCTAAAAGCATCTCACAATATAGGCATGAAAGCCTCTAACAATATAGGCCTGAAAGCCTCCCTCATATCCTCACAATATAGGCCTGAAAGCCTCACTCAGTCAGACACTCTCGATTTTTCCTTAGGCCATAACATACCGGGTTCTCGACCCAAAACAGTAATTAATTTTCAAGAAATAGTATCAAAATACTCTGAGTGTCAAAACTATTTCACAGGAAGGACTGAGTGAAAAATCATAAAATATCAGTGAGGAAAATAGTAAAAACATTCCCCAAGGGGTAAACAGATCGGCACTAGGCCCCAAACATGGCTTACAACCCAATTCATATCAAATATATAT
>ML295686.1:26056-51472 GCA_005239495.1 Nicotiana undulata | reverse complement strand
AATTAAGCATAGGCTTAAAAGTCGGTTTAGCAACTCAATAGTCGCCTAAATAGGGAAGATATTTCCAAAGTTTCAACCTTTGCATTTCAAAACCCATGAAAGGGTGCATAGTCCGGGGTTTCATACCCTCAGGACAGGATTTAAAGACAGTACTTACCTTGAACTAGCCCGAAATTACTTCGCAATGCGTTTGCCTTTCGAATCAACTTCCGGATGCTCCAAATCTACCAAGTTCAGATTTTTATCATCAAATTATGCTCAAGGAATAAATTCCAATTGAAAAATATCGAATTTAGCTCAAAAATCCGAATTCGGTCAAAACCCGACCGCCGGGACTGCGTCCCGAAACTCAGAATTTTTTATACCAAAATGTTCTTCGTCCTCTCACGAGTCCGTACATATAAAGAACACCAAAATCGGAGTTTGTTTGACCCCTCAAATCGACCCTAAAGGTCTCATAATCTCAAGCCCTAAACCCACATTTTTCTACTGATTTCCATGAATTTTATACTGAGATTATGTTTTATAATCACCCATAAACGAGTTTTAAGGTCCAAAATACTTACCTCTACGAATACCACTGATTTTCCTCTTCAAAAATTGCCTCAAGAGCTCTCTGTACGTAAAAAAATGGTGGAAAAAGGGTTTAGGTCGTGGAAGGGTTTATTTAATAATGCCCAGTTATTTCCTTAACCGCGATCGCGAAGGCCAATTTCACTGCCTCCCATTTTACTCTCTGCGATCGCGGCTTAGCCCACGCGATCGAGATGCTTTGGTTCCCTACTCCATGCGATTGCATACCCTTACACGCGGTCGCGATGACCAACTGACCCTGCTCCCCACGCGCCTGGCTAGCTCTACGCGATCGCGGACTAGGTCACGCGATCGCACTTCCCATTCTTCCAAACCTACGCGATCACACTCCTATGCACACAATCGCGATGCATAAATTTGCCTGACCCTCAGAGTACTCTACGCGATCGCGGCCCTTGCCATGCGATCGCGATGCACAAATCCCTGCTGCCCAAAAACCAGAAAACCAAAAATGTTTTTAAGTCCAAATGAGTTCGTTAATCACCCAAAATCAATCCCGAGCCCCACGGGACCCCAACCAAATATACCAACACATCAAATATGATCATTAAAACTTATTTTCACCCCGGAACACCAAAACTAACATCAAAACACCAAAATCACACCGGATTCAAGCCTAAGAACTTTGAAATTTTCTAAAATCCACCAACGATGCCGAAACTATCCAAAACAACTCCGATTGACCTAAAATTTTGCAGACATATCCAAAATAACATTATGAACCTGTTCCAACTGTCGTAATTCCATTCCCACCCCGATAGCCTATTTCTCACTGCCAACCGGAAATCGCCAAAAACTAACTTTCGCCAATTCAAGCCTAATTCCACACCGGATATCACAAAATTATTCTAAACACACTCCTAAGTCCCAAATCACCTAACAAAGCTATTCGAGCCATAAAATCCGTATTATGAGGTCGTTTACCAATAAGTCAACTCTCAGTTGACTTTTCCAATTTCAAGGCTATTTTTAAAGACTAAGCGACTAAATTCTCATTATAATCACTTCGATTTCAAGCCTACCAACTCTAACACATAAATAATAGTATAATAAATCTATGACAAGTCATTAACAGCAATTATGATGCAGATTCTATGTAACGACAGACCCGGTCGTTACATTCTCCCCCGCTTAAACAAACGTTCGTCCTCGAACGGGTCTAGAAACATACCTGGAGTCTCAAACAAGTGAGGATATTTTCTATGCATCTCCTGCTCGGTCTCCCAAGTAGCCTCATCCACTGGCTGACCTCTCCAATTCACCTTGACTGATGCTATCTCCTTAGATATCAACTTTCTGACCTCACGAGCCAAAATTGCTACTGGCTCCACCTCATATGACATATCACCCTCAAGCTGAACTGTGCTGAAATCTAACACATGGGACGGGTCACCAACATATTTCCGGAGCATCGACACATGAAATATTGGATGAACACCCGACAAGCTGGGTGGTAAAGCAAGTCTATAAGCCACCTCTCCAACCTTCTGAAGCACCTCAAAAGGACCAATAAACTGGGAACTCAGCTTTCCTCTCTTTCCGAACCTCATAACACCCTTCATGGGTGATACCTTTAGCAGTACCTTATCACCTTCCATAAATGACACATCTCGAACCTTCCGGTCCGCATAACTCTTCTGCCTAGACTGCGACGTGCGAAGCCGCTCCTGAATCAACTTCACCTTCTCCAATGCATTCTGAATCAAATTTGTACCCAATAACTTAGCCTCACTGTGATACCCAAAAGGTCATCTTATGTAAATTAATTATGAGTGTGTTTCGAGGCCCCGAAAGACTCCGTCAATATCAGCTCGATGTGCATGCACATCCCGGGCGCGTAGCCGGGAAGCCTTTATGTGGAAACTTGATAAAGAGTTGAATTTATGATAATTAATTGAATAAAGTTGACCTTGGTCAATATTTTTGGTAAACAGACCCAGATCCGTGATCTGACGGTCCTGGAAGGTCCGTAGAAAAATATGGGACTTGGGCGTATGCCCGGAATCGAATTCCGAGGACCCAAGTCCGAGAAATAAATTTTTAAAGAAAATTGTTTTCTGAAAATAATAAATGCTTATGAAAATGAACCTTGATGTGAAACCTGTGCTGCCGGGCCCGTATTATGGGTCCGGAACCCGAAACAGGTTCAATATGTGTTATTTAAGTTATCTGTGAAATTTGGTAAGAAACAAACTTGATTTGACGGGTTTCGGATCAAAATGGGAAATTTAGAGTTAGTGAAGTTTTGAGGATTTTCATAGAACTTGAAATTTGGTTTGGAATGTGATTTTATGCTACCGAAGCCCGAATGCAATTCCGAGACCGGGAATAGTTTCGTTATGTCATTTATGACTTGTCTGCAAAATTTGAAGTCATTCCGAGTAGTATAGACACGTTCGGCGCATTGAAGTGAATTCTAGAATTTCTTAAGTTCTTAAGTTGATTCAATTTGGTTTTGGGGTTGAATTTTGAGTTTCGTTGTTGTTTTTCATGTTCCGGAAGTT
The DNA here is from genome assembly GCA_005239495.1 of Nicotiana undulata. Lineage (NCBI taxonomy): Eukaryota > Viridiplantae > Streptophyta > Magnoliopsida > Solanales > Solanaceae > Nicotiana > Nicotiana undulata. The sequence continues at coordinate 48,374 of ML295686.1, read as the reverse complement.
CGAGCGAGTCCGTATCATGAATACAGACTTGTTGGTGTCTTTGAACAGGGTCCCGAGGGGCTCGGGTGAGTTTAGGACCCCTCGGAGTTAATTCCAAAACACCAGAATTTTTCTATCTGGTTTTTCTTCAGTGCGTTTGCAGGCAATCAGCTGCGATCGCACAAGAGGTTGGACCTGGGGTGGGAAAATGACCTGTGCGATTGCACATGTCTATCCGCGATCGCACAGGGTGTGCTTTGACTGTGCCCTTTTGTTCTCCGCGATCGCATCCCTCACCCCCGCGATCGCACAAGCTGCCTACCCCCCCTGCCTGCTACTCTCTGCGATCACCAGCCTTCAGCTGCGATCGCACTGTGCTTCTTGAGGGCCCTGGGAAATCGCCCTGTGCGAACGCACTGGCCCAGCTGCGATCGCATAGTACAAGCAGCTGGGCAGTGTATTTTAATACGGGACCCAACCCATTTTTCCTCCATTGTAATCTTCCTCCTCAAGGTTTCGAGAGCATTTCAAGAGGGTGTTCCACCATTGTTATCGAGGTAAGTTAATTCCTTAGTTTTCATGATTTTAACATCAATTCCTAATGAAATTCCCTTCTAATTATCCTAAAAATTCATAGAAATTGATAGAAATTTAGGGATTTTGGGAAATTATGAATTACTCATTTTTGCCATGAATTCTAGCAAGGACTTGCATAATTATGATCCTTAGACTCCGGGTAATTGATTCCTTCAAGAATTTTCGAAATCCGAACGTGTGGGCCCGGGGCCGAAATTCCAAAAACCTTCAAGAATGCTTAATTCTAGGATTTCTTGTTAATTCTCCTTCTTGGAACTGAAATTGAATCAATTATACCATGTTTGGCTTGTGGAAGAGTTGAGTCAGAGGAACTCAATTTTTGCATCATGCTTATGATGGATAAATATGAGGTATTCCGCAAATCATGTGTGTACTAAGACGTCTAAGCCTCTTGATAAGGAACCTTGAGGCAAGAATACCTATCCACACTTGTGGTGAAAGACAATGAGAGATTTAGAAGATAAATACAAGTTTCAACAAGAAAGAGAAGCAAGATGAAGAAGGGTACGAGGCGCCCATTTAATGAAGGTTAACAGTATTTACAATTCAGGCAGAGGAATATAAGCTTTTTGACTTACATTCAACAGTAACAGAGGTATGTACAATTGGCTACATCGATCTTAGTTATGCCCTATGAAGGATAACAAATATGGTTCAAGAGAAGGACGAGATATCAGGATCCGGCTGGGATTAGAATGACCCAAAATTGTGGATGAATTGTATGCATTAGTTGACCTTTCTGAAGGATATTACAAATATGCTAATAGATATCCTTGTGAGACACCCAGATGGTGCACTCTAAAATAGTACAACTAGATATGAGTATCACAAAGATGGGCACTGGAAGCCTGGAAGGGATAAATATTATCTTAGTATGGCTCATGTCCCTAGTAGAGAGTGAATGTTAGGAAACTCGAAGAGCTAACGGATGGAGCAAGGGGAGCTAAGAGCAAAAGAATATCTTGTTCGAGTTTTCAAAATAAAGTGATAGACATAAATGTTAGAGGGAAATAAGAAGAGAATTAATGAAGCATTATTAGTAAGATGTGATACCTGGATGACAACGGTAGAAAAAATAATAATAAAGGAAATGACAGTATTACATTGTCTATAGTCAAGGGAAGGAATAGATGAGAGGTGCCAGGCCCGGGGACAACAAAAGAGTATAGGCCATAAAGTTGTATCCCCATTTCGAGAAATAAGTTCGTGACTCCAACACGACTACCAGAAGGAAAAGTCAGACCCCAGAGTACTAGAAATCAGTATGAGCTGGTGAACAATAAAAACTAAACATGAATTAGGGACTGAGAGAGTGATAATGGTCGACATCATGAGAATTTTAGATTTCGTTCTGGCGATAACATAATAAACAACAGAAGAAGATTCATGAAAAATTCAGAGAATGGTCATTCAGGAAGACACTTCCCTAAGCAAGCATCGTGAGCAAAGTTAAGCTTAAAGGACTGTATGTGCCAGTTACACTAAGTGTCACCCTCACGAGTAAGGATATTTTGTTATCCTTCGTACAGAAGGATTACCACAAGGAGAGTAAGGGTCATCGATGATGGGAAAGGACGCCAAAGATGAAGAGGTAAAACATCTATAGGTAGGTCGTCGTAGCTTCAACTCTTAGTACTCCCAAAAAGGGGGGGAATATGGGGTGATAATGGCATTAAATCAGAGTTAAGCGGTTCTAGTAATTATAGAATGGTAAAAGAAGAATGCGATAAAAAGGATGAGATTGCATTATTCAAAGCCTACATATATGCTAAGATTCCATAAGATTATGCACACACGGCGTCAGGGAAAGGAAGTAAGGGTTCTTGCCCGGGATGTTATTGAAATATAAGGAGCCAATGAGAAAGGTAAGTTAAGACAAAGGAAATAAACCAAGAAAGATTACGCAGAACATTGATATGAGAATGGGCCAAAGAGTAGTTGGTAGTTGATTCAGGAAGAGCCTAGTTATGGCTAAACAGGAAATTACAGATGAGTCAGCAGATCGTGCAAGATAAACATGGTAAACCCGAATATAGTGAATTCAACCTCATAGTAATGTCATTGTAATACTTGAGAAATATTTAGATAGGGGTTGGGGTAGTTAAAGCATCGCATGAATGTTATGGAAATAAAAGAGAATGCCACTGGGAAGACAATCAAAATAACAGCTCAAAAGCAACCCTGCAAGCACAAGGGCGTGGAGGTAAGAACTACAGATAACTATAGGTGAGTACGAACATCAAGAATTCCATCACGTATGCGATGTAATAAGCTCACAGCTTTACAACAGTCAGAAGGTATTCCCTAAGTACTACAACAAAAGACTAACTGAGGAAATAAGGAAGAAGGCTTCAACCTAAACATGGTAACTCGAAAAAAAATGGTCATGTAAAAACAGTTTCACTACAACATTGTATGCATGCTATAACAATAATGGCACCTATAGTGGCTAAAGAACGAGAAGTAAAGTCAAAATTAATATTCGAGATCACATGAGTTTCACGAAGTTCCGGCATGCGTGGGAACTAAGATAAGATAAATATGCACGCAACAAGGAGGCAGAAGACCATGAAAAGTAATAGCTTACATTTAAAGAAAGTTGAGAGGAATGAAAGGAACCATTCGATCAATATCTTATTAATGCACTTGTGATTTCGGAGTATACATATATGTTGACAATCATACAGCCGTAAAAGACTCCGATACAAGTTAAAAGAAAGAATTGAGTCCAGGTCATAGACAAAGAATTGAATTGTTAGAAGATTATATCCTGGATATTCTATAGCGTCCATGAAGGACTATAGTAATAACTAATACCATGATCCGCATATCGGAAGATAGCTTAAGCCTACATGAAGGTTGATCAAAGGGAAGAAGAAACTAAAGAGTTACATCAACTAAGTAAATCAGGAGTCTGATTATTGGACCTAGAAAATTATAAAAAAATCGTTATCGAGAACATTGCAGGACCAGCCTTAATACCAGAGGTACAAGAGAGATAGTACAAAAACCATAGTCTATAACGACTCTACGATAAATCTAGTTACAGCCTCATAAGAAGTCAGTATGAAGCTCCCACCGGATTGTAGTATTATAATAACACTCAAAGTTGTGGATGTGAATCATACCTATTTGAAAGGGAGGTTATGAAAGAGGTAGAAGATGTGATGCAATACTTTAAGATAATAAGGTAAAGGTAAACAACGTACGAAACACTCAAATACAGAAGTTTGTGAACAATTCATACTTCGGATAAAAGGCTTGAAGCGCGGGGATTCAGTATCTATGAATGATAGTGGCACTTCAGTAGCATATCTTCCACCCTATGATTTCTAGGTATCGAGAGGTCTAGTTAAGTGAGTAAAAGAAGAGTTAGAGACGATGTGATGTCTCTCTTGATTTTCCAGAATAACACAAGGAAATCTATGGTGCAAGCAAGGTTGCGAGTAGTACAAATTGATATGTGTAGGTCACAAGCTAAAGTATGGTAGAGCGATAAGGTTTTATGAAGACAGGAGTAAGGATAAGAAAATGCGAGTGAGAATGCGACGAGAATTGATAGGTCCTCAGGATTAAGCCCATGAAAACAAGAAGAACTGATGGGTTCTCTAAGTTATACAAAGCTCAGTATAGCATGAATGAACTCAAAGGAGTCTAAGACCAATGGAATTTAGAAGAGATGAATGCTGCGTTGATAGTACAATGAGGGTGTAATTGTGATAGATAAAGGATGGCGTTTAGGCCTTCGATTGAGTAATGATTTGAAGAGGATTTCATAAATTGTACGTGATTAAAATACCCACATAAGTGAATCACATTGGGATGCTATAAAATACAGTTATTGAAGTACAATATCGCTGCTAAGTGGATCAAGAAAATCAATTCAAATATTCCTCGATGCAACATAAGCCCTAGTGGCAAGGTATTACATAAGAAGTTTCAAGTTACCAGTGGTATATTGTAGATCAATATTGAGTTGAATCAACCATGGATGGACAAAAGTCACAAAGTATGATATGATATTAGGCCGTCATTATTAAAATGAATAGTAATGATGAGGCATTAAAGGACTTATATTTATACAAATGGGATAAACAACGAAAGTAACCTGGAGTTCGGTAGCAGACCTCGGTAAAAATAAATCGAAGTAAGAGTTATGGTACAGTATGACATACAAATACATAACCAGGTCTATGAAATAAGATATATCAATATTCGTAAGTTCAACAAAGTATCGAGCAAAGAACATCGGTATACCTATAGATACCCAGAGAGACATCTTATCAAACTTTGTATATGCTTACAAAGTGAGGCCTAGAGATTGGCTAAAAACTGGAGGAAAAAGGAAAGAAGAGTCGCATAGGCGCACATACAAGGAAAAAGTCATACAACATGCATGACATAAGGTATCAAGAGTTACGAGATTGTAAGAATTACGACCACAGACCATGGTGTGAGAAAGAGTCCTAAAGGGGGGAATGCCCTGACCTTTGGATTTATTCAAAGAACAGTTGCCTAAATGGAAAGGAAAGTACTAAACTATTCGGAAGACATAAGTTATGAAAATGATAATTGCATCAGTCAACATTCGAGGACGAATGTTCCAAAAAGGGGAATAATGTTACACCTCATATTTTCATACGTGGAAGTAAGCCATAAGTAAATTGATATTAAGCTCAAAAATTAGATGTTACATCCCGCATTTTTTGTACGTTAAAATTTTGTCGTAAGTTAAGCAACATAAGTTCGGGAATGGGATTATTTTGGGATTATAAGTATTATGTTATACAAGTGATAAGTAAATTCGTGATGATGAGAGGGTAAGAAAATCGAAGAAGATGAGTTTCATCGAAGTTTGGCAATTTGAGATAAAATACGGTCCAATCTTTAATACCCGGTATTTATGGATTAGTACCATATAAGGTACCACATGACCGTGATAGCGAGGTGTATAAGGTGTGCCAAAAATAAGAAGTATTTTAAGTAATTTGAGATAAATTTTAATTATGTGGATAATTAATTAATTATTGAATTAGTGGGTAATTACCAAGTTAATTAACAAAAACTGGTAATTAATAATGATTTTGGATAATTCTTAAACATTATGTGGCAGCCATAAAGGGCCCATAGGATAACTATTCATTTATGTGCTCTATGGCTTGTGTAGGAGAATCGGTGGCCTACAAGGATTATTATGCATAAAGTAAGAGGAAATTACATAAGTTTGCCAAAAGAAAGCTTAGGGATGAAGCTTTAAAATTTCAAGAATCTCCAAGACTTCTAATACACAAGAAACGTGAATTAAAACTAAGGAAAGTGACGGATTTTGGGCAAACTTTTCATACAAAGTTACATTGCGTAATAGAATGGGGTTTGAAAATTCTAAGAGAGCACGATACAATATTTCTCAAGAACATCATACGGATTCTTTCCTACTTCGATCTGACATTACGTGTTGTCGAAATTGACATGTGTTGGAAGGATTGTCAAGAGAATCGGCTAAGGTTTGTTAAGGCTATCCCTTCTTTCCTTTAGGCATGATCTATACGATACGGACGAAACAAGCAAATGCACAAATTCCATAAATAACTCTATTCATATAAGTTAGAGATGTTTATGTTTTTGAATTCCCATATGTCTTATTATTCTTCGTATGTTCATGGGTCTCAGAAAATACGTAAGTTGATAAAGCTTGTTTCATGATATTAATCAAAGGTATAATGGTCTTATGATGTTCCAAGAGATTTTATTGACGTACTTCTCATTGCATTGCATTCATTTATACATGTACATTGACCCATGACCAGACAACGTTATATATATATGGGAAAAAGTTACGACGTTACATACGCACCACCACCTGATCAGCTGGTATACGTTGATGATTTTCCCACAGTGGCCGAGATGATATGATGGGATGCCCTCAGAGGCTTGATGATGTTATGAATACATGTACCTATGCACGACATGACATACATACACATATGCATGACATTATGAGTATTTCATTATTTACAGAGTTATTAAGACTTACATGTCGAGTCTTTTACTCCATGCTTCTCTCATGTCTATTATTTACTGATTTTCATTCCTTACATACTCGGTAAATTATTTGTACTGACGTCCCATTTACTTGGGGACGCTGCGTTTCATGCCCGCATGTCCCGATAGACAGGTTGAGAGCCCTCCAAGTAGGCTATCAGCTCAATGGAGGATGTCGGTGCGCTCCATTTGCTTCGGAGTTACTTGTTTGGTTAGTATGATTTAGACGTGTACTGTTTGGTTTGGCGGGACTCTGTCCCGACCTTTATGAAAATTATGTATTCTTAGAGGCTTGTAGACAGATGTCATGTATGTAAAAGATTGTATGGACTTGTCGGCCTATGTTCAGTATACGAGTAATTATTTTGGTCTTATAGGTCGTACGTCTTATGTATAAGTTGGTATTACATGTTGTATTCTACTTATCTCACGGAAGCCTTATGGCTCAATTATCTATAAAAGTATGACATGAAAAGATACGTTATGTTGGTACTCAGTTAATTAAGGTACCGGGTGCCCGTCGCGGTCTGTCTGTTTTGGTCGTGGCAAGATAGGAATGGTCGTCCCAAAATAATGGGCACTTCCTCATCTGCCTCGTAATCAAGAACAATAAAATCAGTAGGAAGAATAAACTTTCCCACTCGAACTAATACATCCTCAATAATTCCTTTTGGCATAACTTGTGACCTATCTGCTAACTGTAAAGTGATTGTAGTAGGTCTAATCACCCCAATCCGAGTTGCTTGAACAAAGAGGATGGCATCAAATTTATACTAGCCCCTAAATCACACAGGGCTCTACCAACTTCTTGTTTTCCAAGAGACAAAGGAATTGTGAAGATCCTTCAACTTAGGAGGAAGTTTATTCTGAACTCTAGCACTGCACTCTTCAGTAATTGCAATTGTTTCAAACTCTGTATGTCTTCGTTTGTTTGCCACAATATCTCTGAGATACCTTGCATACTTAGGCACTTCCTACAAAATTTCTACCTAAGGAAAATTCACACGCACTTGGCTCAAAATATGTAAAACTTTCTTGTACCTAGCATCATCTTTTTGCTTCTATATTATTTGTGGAAACGGAGGTGGTGGCCTTGTCATAATTACTGGCTCTGATCCTTTGTTCTCTTTCTCATTCACCTCAACTAGCTTGGGAGCTAATTCTCCTTCAGGACGAGTTGTATACTTCCTTTTCTTTGGAACTTCTACTAATACTCTTCCATTTCTCAAGGTAACCACATTGACTTGAGCTTTAGGATTAGCCTCAGTGTCACTTGGAAGAGCTCCAACTAGTCGAGTATTTTGGGCACTGGCAAGTTGTCTCATTTGGCGGTCCAAATTTCTCACTGCTGCGGCTTGGGCCTGCTGGTCAACCATCACTTTCTTTATTATCTCTGCAGTGTGGGCTTGATGGTTAGCCATCAGTTTTTTCATCATTTCCTCAATGTGACTTGTTGAGTTTGCTTATTTCTTAGCCTGAGGTGGTCGATATTGTTGTTTAGGTGCTTGTGGTCGGTATTGACTTTGAACACCTTGGTTTCCACCCCAAGAGAAGTTTAGGTGGTTCCTCCATTTGGGATTATAAGTGTTCCCATATTGGTTTGTCTGTACCCTATTTCCGTTACCCGTAAAGCAGACACACTCTGGATTAACTGGGCATAAGTCGCTCGTGTGACCCTCTCCACATACTTCACAAAACACTTGAACATGTTGCACTGGATGAGCTTGTTGCTTGTTACTAACCAAGGTCATCGGATTGACTTGGTTTGTTAGTGTAGAAATGTGCGCTGATAATGCCGAGACGACATCTAACTCGAGAACCCCTACAGATTTTTGCACTATATGTCTGCCCATCTCCCCTTGCCAATCCGGATCGCTTTTGAAGAATTCGTTCAATAATGCATATATCTCGTCAAAGCTTTTATCCAACACTTGACCTCCAGCTGCAACATCTACCACAATGTTTGTCTCAGGATGTAGCCTTTCTATGAAAGTGTGAGCTAACACTTCGTTAGTCTGATTATGATGAGGACAATCTATGAGTAGCCCCTTGAACCTATCCCAAGCTGAGTATAGAGACTCCCCCGCTTTCTGTTTGAAGGCGACTATCTCACTTCTAATCTTGGTAGTTTTTCTTGAAGGGAAGAACCTTTCCAGAATTTTCCTTGCCGGATCATTCCATGATGTAATAGAATTAGTTGGTTCTTCCTTCAGCCATCGCTTTGCTTCGCGCAATAGAGAGAATGGGAAAAGTGTGCGCCTCACATAGTCTGGAGTGACCCCGTTAGTGATGTAAGTATCACTAATCTCCAAGAAGTTCAGGATATGCTATTGTGGATCCTCGTGTGGAAGACCCATAAACTGCTCATTCGCTTGAAGTAGCTAGATCATGCTCTGTTTAGCTCAAAGTTCCCAGATTCTGGGCTTCACAATGCTGGAGGTGACATTAGCAATGCTGGGCATCGCCACCTCCTGAACTTCCTTTTGTTGCTCCTCTACCATGTTCAAAGGAAATTGAATGAGTGCCTGAAGATTATTTGTATCCCTTGCTTCCCTCAACCTCCTATGAAATGTTCTCTCAGTTTCTGGGTCAAAGCCTTGAAGTCAGTTAAACTTGACGAAATAAACAATTAAAGCAAAAACTAGAAAGTAGTTACTATTCAAGTCCCCGACAACGACGCCAAAAACTTGTTGCTCCCAAACGAACACGCAAGTATACATGGTCGTACAAGTAATAAAATGATAAGTCAAGTGTCGAACCCACAAAGACTTGTATCAACTACTCACTAAATTCACCAAGATTATTATTCAGTCAAGCCAAATTCGAGTTCAAGAGTGTGATTATACTAAACTATAATTCTAAGTAGTAATTAAATTATCAAGTAGCAAAATACTTGTGGTGTATTTAGTAGAAACAAATATTCCAGGTTTGTGATCGATTCACCAACCCTATTGTGTTCTAGTTAACTCTCCCTTTCATACAATTCACTCATGGTTGCTAATTAATCAAACAATTGCTCTCATATCCTTTTCCCGAAGTACTACCCGCCTATTCAAAATAGATTAACGCCTATATTCCTATGAAATACATATATCAAGAACACATTATGATATGATATTTAATTAAGCACGGTGACTAGGTATATTCCTATCCTAACTACAAATCTGTCCCCTTAGAGTTAAGATCATGCTCTCTTCAATTATTCTCTAATCTAAACATGGCTTTCCCAAGCATAGCATAGATAGTAAATAGAACCTAACTGATGGCCAGACAATTAAGCAATTAATCACAGAATAAAAGAAACAACCATATATATTAGTGAATTATAACCAAGGTTAAGTCAATGTTAAACAACAATATTTATGGCTAAATCACAACCCCAAATCTACGGGTTTTAGCCACTCATGATAATAACAAACAATTTCATAAGCGTTGGATAATTGATAATACTAAGAAAATATGAATAAAACTGAGAACTCTTCGCTCCCAAATGTTTCTCATGCGTTTTTCCTCTCCAAAGTGGCATCTCCCCTTAAAAGCACGTTTTCTTGATGTATTTATAGAGGCTAGGTTTGTTGGGGGTGAATTGGGCTTCTCCTAATTCGGATAGGAGAAGCTGGAATTTTTTGCTTTGGTCCCGATCTCGCAAAGTGACCCTTGCTTTGTTGTCAGGAACCTGGGCTCCAAACTTATACTTTCTCCAGATTCTTCCTTGTTTTACTTCACTTTGCATGATAACTTCCCAAATCACTTTCAATTGTTTCCTACACATATAAATAACATTATTAAGCTAAAGTCGCAATATTCACACACAAATTAACAAACTCGAGGTATAATGCAAGGTATATTACATGCAAAAACATGGATTTTTAGCCAAACATCACAAAGCTCACTACACGAAAGACTAATAATCGATATCATGTACTTTTTCTCCATCTACGTATACATGTTGGATCAATAGAACAAGAGATATTAATAATGTTCACTTGAATTAAAATAACAGTATTCTTTATCATCTCTCTTTGTATCTTGTAAAGCTAGGCATTATAAATACCCCAGATGCGACGACGAATAATACATGAAACAAAGAGCAACAGTTTCTTCCAATCTCTTCCAACTCTAAATTTACACTCTGGACGCATGCGGCATGCGAGCCTGCAAATTATATAACTATGCAATTTTAATTTTCTAGATTTGAACCGGACGGATTGTTTTGGAGTCCTTTTGAGTTCATATGCCTTTAAAACACTAAAGCAAAACAAGACTTACCAAATGATATAAAAATACCCCCAATGTGGGACTTCCCGGCGTGAATCCAGATTATTCGGGGCCCATTGTGGGTACCGGATACCGGGTGAGAAATAAATAAAAAATAAGCCAAGATTTGGCATCAAAATTCATATATTATTCAAACATATATTTAGTGGGTCTCTTTGACTCCTATCTTGAATTTTGAATCTTGTTTACTCTTAAAATTGGATAACAATTAAATTTATAATGTGGTTTTTAAGGACACATGATTTCACCTAATACCAATTGATAAATATGAATATTAATAATAGGAATTAACAATAAGACACCAAACCGGTGTTTGAATGAAACTTAGCCCTGATTGGTGCAAGAATAGTTAAAAATATAACAAGCTGGTGAACAAGAGTATAAGCGAGAAAGAGAATAATATTTCTTTGATATCTGTGAACAATGTGTGTTACAAATGAGTAAAACTCCAATTTATATGGTAGAGGAATTCTACTTATGATAAAACTCTAATTACAGAAGGAAATCCCATGATTATCTAATTAACCGTTTCGAGGTTTCCATCATGATCTTCGACCAGTCGCGGATATTTTGCCTTTCCGTTATTATGCCATCTTCTATCTTGATCAAAGTCTGTCTCATTCAATCTTGATCGATACTAGCCTCGATCTCGACGGGTACCTCGATCCCCGAACTCGACACCTTGTCCTTATGCCTCGGTCCGATTCACTATAAGGCCGACCTTCGATGCCCTTCCCTAGTCTCGATCAAATAGTAAAATCGGGCGAGCCTGGTTTTAACCTTATATAGATATTTCCCTCGTTTTTTGCAATGTAATGAAAAGAAACGAATCTAGTACTCGATTTACTAACTCAACCTATCATGACATCATCCTCATGACATAGCAACAGAAGTGACCGTAATGTCTCGTCGGTACAGTTTCTTAAGTCAATAATGAGTGTCAGCTAGTGGTCGGCCACTAGTGCCTTTGAACCATCACCGTGAATCCCATAAATAGGTCATTTTCTCATTGATTCAAACTTTACTTTCACTTTCTTCTAATCTCCACAACTTTTACATCTCTTAAGTTCTTCCTCTTCAGGTTTTGTTGTTAATCTCCTTTCAAACATCAAGTCATATTACCTCCTTTCCTTTTCAAACTCAAACCAAAATGGCTAAAACGTCAAAAAGGTACCACATAAAGAAGCTGCTTCATCTTCTCAATTGGCCGGCGAGAAAGCGCCGGTGGATCCCCGCCTTGAGGAATTTATTCCTGGAGGGTGTGTGCTAAACTCCAATTTCAAGACCGAGGAAACCTCGTTGGTTCCTCGTCGCTGCGAGCCGGTATCGAGATACATATGCTCGATACCCAAGACCTACCTCGATTAAGTGAAGGAGGAGTGCAATTGGCAAAATAAGGAGTTCGTAATACCAGCCCCCGATGAAAATATTACTACCCATGTGGAAGGGTATCTGAGTGTATACACTTACCCTATCACGTTGGGTCCCCTCGACCCAGTCATCGTGGACTTTTGCAGGAAGTAGAAAGTGACTCTTGGTCAAATTCATCCCTCCTTCTGGAGGATCGTTATATTGACGGGCTCCCGTTCACCCTCGACCACTTCGTCGGGCTATACAGCCCCCAGCTTTACCGAGGTGGATTAATAAAGCTCCAATGTCGAGCCACCAAAGTCTTCATCTCCAGTAAAGATGAGGACAAGGACCAAGGATGGATGGGTCGATTCGCCAGAGTGAAGACTTCGGACCTAATTCCGGCGGAGAAGATGCCCTTTCCCGAGAAGTGGAACATGAAACATAAGTACGATATCATTTTACTTGTTACTTGGCTTTTTGCTTTCTCTTGTTGACGCTCTTTTTAGATTTAGTCATTGCTTGGATGCCCGGTGTTATCCCTTACCTAAAGAGCTGGGTCAGGGACCTAGTATCGACATCGACCTATGCCGAACACGCATGGAGCGACTTACCGAAGGGCCGATGGGAGGCCAAAAATCATGGTAAGCTCTCTTTCACGTGTATAGTGGTTTGATTAAAACATGCTTCTTATACTTACTCACTTTTCTTGCATACAGGCTTGGGAAAAGATGCGGTCATGAGGCCCCCTTCTGGTGATGAGGAGACTTCAACCCCTGTCCCGAACCGATGGCTTAAGTGAGGAGGGACACCCGAGGCCCCAAAGGCCAATGAGCCTGTGGGGGTTGAAGAGATTCCGCCTCGAGCCTAGGGGGTCTTGTAAAAGGACTGAGGAAAAGTCCCCAACTGATGATGCTTTTCGCCGAAATGAGCAAACGGCGAGCACGTATGAAGGATCCGACTCCGAGGCCCTTCGAAGCGAGTAGAACGCCCCAAGTGGACCACTTGGGGCAATATATATTGGAGACTCACTTATTCACCCTGCATTTTCTGAGGAGACAATTCGGGAGGCCCAGGCTATGAGGACTCCCGATGTAGATGGGACCCACAGAGGGGAGGACCCCTTATATGGTTACTTTATCGGGGTCGAAGATGCTACCGACCTGAGTGAAGCATCGAGTCTCTTCGATGAGGCTCAACAAGACCTGAATCGGGAGAGTCTGAACTCCCTTCGTCGATATCATACTTAGTTTATGTCCCCTTTTCTTGTCTAATTTCCTTTATTTTTTCCATATAGGCTTTGGCACTCCATCAGGAGGCGTTTTCCAAGTCCCGAGCAGAATTAGGTCAATGTGAGGCCGATCTTCGAGGGCTCACGGAGGAGAGAAATTCCCTCAAACTTCTCAGCGGGCAAAAAGAGGAAGAGATAAAGTACCTTCGAGCTGAGTTGGCCACGACTCATAAGGAACAGACCAGCCTGATTGAGCAGGTAGTGAAAATCTTAAAAGCTCATGGACTTGATTCGGGAATGGTGGCTAATACTTAAATCTCACAAGTTCAGCAGAAGGTTAAGTTGATCGAGCAGTTCCGGGAGGAGGTCAATATGATAAAGGCGAAGACCTTGGGGTGGAAAGAAAGTATAGACCACTTTGATGTAGAGAAAGAGCCCGCTCTAGCCCAATTTTCATCAGTCGAAAGCCAGTTTCAAGGCATAAAGGAGAAAAGCTCAGGTCCGGCAAAGAAAATAGAGGAGCTCGAGGCTCGGTCGACCTCCCAACATGCAAAGGCCAAATCTGAGGCAGAAAAGGCAAAGGCCGATGTAGAGGCGATCGTGGTCGTCTACCGGTCCGATGATGAAGCTGCTCAAGACCAAGCGAGAGAGGCCGCCGAGATCGCTCAAACTAGAGAACATTGGATTGCTAAACTCGCCAAATGCCAATATCGGGGGGAAATCCTCGAGGAGATCCATGATTAAATAGCATGAAACCGATGCTAGAGCGCTGGCCTCTTCTGACGATGATGATGGCACCGAGAACAGGTCCGAGATCGGGGGGGGGATGGAGAAGCTTCCCCCGAGAATAGTTAGGAACCTTAATAGTTTTTTTCTTTTTTTAACTTTTGTGTAGGACCCTGATCGGTCCTTTGTAAATATATTCATATGTATAAAACATTTCTTTCTCTCTGTCTTGTCATTATTTCCACTTCTTCCTTGTGGAAATTCTGATTCACTCATGCCTTATGAAAATTTTGTTCATAAGTTCGAAACTTAGGCAATTTGATTGAAGTTGGACTAGTGTAGTTTTTTTAATCTAGTGAGTACTTGCTCGAACTCGAAGTAGGATGACCCTTAGGTTTTAGTTGAGTGAGGATGACTTCTTGAACTCAAAAAATAAAACGGCCCTTGGGCTCGTGAATTAGGCCGATATGGCCTCAAAAGAATGGTTTTTTTCCCTTTTCGTCTTAAAGAAGTTAATCATATAAAAGTTTGTCATGCCTTAGCACGAGATAAACCTGTGCCCATTAGGTTTTTCGGGGGTTGGTGTTATCGAAACCCTTTGCTTTTTTATGCCTTAGCACAAAATTGTTCGAGAGTTCGAACAATTCGATGCCCTTTAGGGTTTTTCGAGGGTTGATGTTATCAAACCTTATTGTTATTTTGCCGAGGGTAGCCTTTTTAATCGGTTTATAAAAGTATTTGAAGGCCTGATTTTATTACGGAATTCAGACTTCTCCGAATCGTGTTATTTTGCCCGTAGCCTTTAACTTGGGATTTGCCTCTTGAGCTCGTTTCCCGATTATACTTCGAACTTGTTCGAAGTGTCAGTACCCAAGTGGGGTGGCCGTGGCCTATAAAATCAAGAGTTTCCTTTTTAAGGTCTTACGATTTTGAGACTTTAGTAATTCGACCATGTCGATTTTTTTGATGGCAGTCCCTGAGTGCGGGGTCAATTGTTCGAACTTTAGTTGCGATTGGTCCTTAAGCTAGTTTCCACAATAGATCACAAGTATGAAATTGTAAAGTAAAAATTTCTCTAAGGCGTGGAATATATGGCAAGGACAAAATACTTATTTCAATAGAATATACATGCGTACATGTTTTGCCATTAGGGCTCGAGTAATCTACATGGACACGGTTCATTCGACCGTTTGGCCCTTTACAAAATTTGCCTATCGAGAGCCTGTTGACACAAAGTACTTTCCTTGTAATCATCCAAGGGTGATGCCCCCCCAGTATTCGAGGTTGATTGTAAAGAAGCCTCGGATATTGTTGAATTTCTCTAAGTTAGCACGAATAATGGTTGTCTTATTAAAAACCTCGCCGGAAAAACCCATTTGGGACAAAAACCGGTCTAAGGGAAAAAGAGTGCAACGCCTACTTTCAGACCTAAGAACTTTGTGTTTGAAGAATCCTTCAATGTCTTCGATCGAACACCTTCATCTCGTTAGTATAAAATGTAAATGAAAATGAAGATTAGCAGTCATATTGTTTGAGGAGTGATACGTTCCAATTGTTTGCTAATTGTTCAATGTTCATCGTGCCAAGTTTGTAGGATCCCTTTTCGATGATATCGAGGACCTGATATGGTCCCTCCCATTTCGCCCAAGTTTTCCTTCGTTTGGGTCTCGAGTATTGAGGGTGACTTTTCTCAGAACTAAGTTCCTGATTTTAAAGTGTTGAAGATTGGCTCTTTAGTTGTAGTACTTTTCGATCCGTTGTTTATGTGTGGCCATTCGAACGAGGGAGGACTCCCATTTTTCATCTAGCAATTCGAGGCTTTTATTCATAGCCTCGTGATTTGACTCTTCTATTGCATACTGAAACCTGAAGCTAGGTTTCTCGACTTCGACCGGGATCAGTGCTTTGGCACCATAGACTAAAGAGAACGGTGTTGACCTCGTAGTGGATTTTGACGTTGTTCGTTACGCCCAAAGTACCTCGAGCAGTATTTCTCTCCATTTTCCCTTAGCGGTGTTCAATCTTTTCTTTAGATTTTGAATGATGGTCTTGTTTGTCGATTAGGCATGTCCGTTCTCACTAGGATGATATGGCGTTGATAGGATCATTTTTATTTTGTGGTCTTCGAGAAACTTTGTCACTTTTTTTCCGATGAACTGCTTTCCATTTTTGCATACGATCTCAGGAGGCATCCCGAATCGGCATATAATGTGGTTCTAGATGAAGTCTATTACTTCTTTTTCTCTGGCTTTCTCGAAGTCCTGTTCTTCCACCCACTTAGAGAAATAGTCAGTCATAAACAAAATAAATTTAGCTTTACCTGGGGCCGATGGTAGAGGGCCGACGATATCCATTCCCCATTTCATGAACGGCCATGGAGATAGGACTGAATGGAGTTGCTCTCCAGGTTGGTGGATCATTGGTGCATATCTTTGACATTTGTCGCACTTTCGAACGAACTCCTTAGTATCCTTTTCCATATTGGATCAATAGTATCCTGCTATGATGACTTTGTGAACCAGAATGATTCCCCCAAGAGCCCTCGTGAATTTCCCGTAGGACGTAGTCGGTATCTCCGGGACCCAAACATATTGCCAATGGTCCACCGAACATCCTTCTATATAGTTTTCCATATTCTGCCAATGTTAATCGTGCGACCGTCGTACGTAGAGTCCTCGTTTCTTTATGATTCGATGGAAGCTTCCCGCTCTTTAGCTATTCGATTTATTTATTCCTCCAATCCCAGGTCAGACTTCTGGAGTTTATTTCGGCGTGTCCTTCTTCGATTACTGACCTCGAAAGTTGTACAACAGTCGCCGAGCTAATCTCGTCGTCTTCGACTAATGACCCCAAATTTGCTAGGGCGTTGACCTCACTGTTTTGTTCTTGAGGTACATGTTGTAGGCTCCATTCTTTAAACCGATGTAGAGTCACTCGTAGTTTATCCAATTACCTCTGCATTCGATCTTCTCGAACCTCAAAAGTTCTGTTGACTTGCTTTACCACAAGTAGGGAGTCATATTTTTCCTAGATGACTTCTCCTCCCAAACTCTTATCCAGCTCGAGACCTGCAATCATGGCTCATACTCGGCCTCATTGGTAGTTAACTTGGAAGTTTTGATAGATTGTCTAATTGTATTACCTGTGGGCGGGTTCAAAACATGCCTAGCCCGGACCCCTTCACGTTCGAAGCCCCGTCTGTGAAGAGGGTCCACACCCCCCCGATGATGTACCCGATTTTAATAACAATTCCTTTTCGACCTCAGGTACGACACCTGGCGTAAAGTCGGCCACGAAGTCTGCTAAGATTTGAGACTTGATGGTCGTTCGGGTTGGTATTTGATATAGTACCTGCTGATACAAACCATTTAGACAATTGGCCCTAGAGTTTGGGCTTATGCAAAATATTGCGAAGGGGATAAGTACCACCACACAAATTAGGTGACACTGAAAATATGGTTTTAATTTCCTAGAGGCGCTTATTAGGGAAAGAGCTAATTTTTCTAAGTGTGGGTACCGGGTCTCGGTCTCACCTAAAGTTTGACTAACATAGTTGACAGGAAATTGCGTACCCTGCTCTTCTCGAACTAGGACCCCACTTACCGCGATTTTCGAGACTGCTAAGTACTAGAGTTGCTCGTCCGCTTTCGGAGTATGAAGCAGTGGTGGTCTTGATAGATACCTCTTTAGTTATTCCAAGCCTTGTTGGCATTCTGGGTCCATGAAAAGTTGTTCTTCGTTTTGAGCAGTGAGAAGAACCGTTGACTTATATCTGAAGACCTCGAGATAAATCGGCCTAGGGCGGCTATGCGCCCTGTTAATCTTTGTATGACCTTTACATTGTCCACGACTGTGATGACTTCGATTGCCTTGATTTTATCGGGGTTGATCTCGATTCCCCTATTCGATACCCTAAAGTCGAGGAACTTGCCCGAACCGACCCCGAATGCACATTTCTCCGGGTTGAGCTTCATGTTGTATTTCCTAAGTATCTCGAAGGTCTCCTGCAATATTTCAAATGGTCCTCTGCTCGCAGGAACTTAACTAGCATATCGTCAATATAAACCTCCATTGATTTACCTATTTGTTCTTCGAACATTCTATTTACTAGGAGTTGACAAGTAGCACCAACATTTTTTAGTCCAAACGACATTACATTATAGCAATAGGTGCCGTACTTAGTAATGAACGAAGTCTTTTCCTGATCCTCCGAGTTCATTTGTATTTGATTGTACCCGGAGTAGGCATCAAGAAAACTAAACATGGCCTGCTGTGGCATCGATCATGCAATCGATATTTGGCAAAGGAAAAGAGTCGTTAAGGCATGCTATGTTCAAATTCTTATAGTCTATGAACATCCTAAATTTATTTCCCTTTTTAGGGACTACAACTATGTTTGCTAACCATCGGGATATTTTACCTCCCGAATAGATCCTATTTTGAGAAGTTTAGTTACCTCGTCCTTGATGAATGCATGTTTTACCTCCGACTGGGACCTGCTCTTTTGTTTAACTGGGCGGAACTTTGGGTCCAAGATTAGTCGATGTGTAGTGATCTCCAGTGGGATTCCTTTCATATCTAGGCGGGACCAAGCAAAACAATCCATATTATTAATAAGGAGTTTAATGAGTTTTTACCTGAGCTCGGGGGTTAACCCCGTACCCAAGTATACCTTTAGATTGGGTAGGTTTTCGATCAAAATGACTTGCTCCAGCTCTTCGACCGTCGATTCGGTGGTGTCAGAATCCTCGGGAATTATGAAGGATCGAGGGACTCAGTAGTCTTCGTCATCGTCTGTTCCCTACTTCTCCGACTGAGTCGAGGCTAGTGCATGTGGTTTCTATTTAGCTTCCTATTTTCCTTTAGATTCCGATCCCTTTGTTGATGAAAGCACCGATATCGGTACTACTTCATCGACCGCGAACATCTCTTTGGCAGCGTGTTGTTCCCCATATACCGTTTTTACTCCATCCGGAGTTGGGAATTTTAGAATTTGGTGAAGGGTTGAAGGGACCACCCTCATGTTGTGAATCCAGGGCCTTCCGAGCAGGGCGTTGTATCACATATCGCCCTTGATCACGTGGAACTTTGTTTCTTGAATAGTTCCAACTACATTTACTAGTAAGATGATTTCACCTTCAGTTGTTTCACTTGCCATGTTGAAACAATTGAGAACTCGAGTTGCTGGTACGATCTGATCCTGTAGGTCGAGCTGCTCCATGACCCTCGATCGAATAATATTGGTTGAACTCCCTAGATTAATTAAAACACGTTTAACCTGAATTTTATTCATAAGAATAGAGATTTCCAATGCATCGTGGAGTTGTGAGATCCCCTTTCCTCATCATTGAATGATAAAGTGCCTTCTGGTATATAGTCCCGAGTTCGTTTTCCCTGGTGATCGACACATTGGTACGTTTGAACACATGCCCTTGTGGAATATCGACCCCACCAATGATCATGTGAATCACGTATTGTGGTTCTTCCTGCTCGTTTTTCCTGTTTGCATCCATGTCTCTGAAGTGATTTTTAGCTCGGTCGCTCAAAATTTCTCGAAGATGACCCTCGTTGAATAGACGAGCTATCTCCTCCCTTAATTGTCTGCACTCTTCGGTTCAATGACTTTGTGTAACATGGTATTTGCATACTTGATTGGAGTTCCTTTAAGATGGATCAGTCTGTAGGGGTCTGGGCCATCTAGTATCCTTGATTCTCCCAATGGTCGACACAATATCTGAGGCGTCGATACTGAAGTTGTACTCTGACAACTGTGGTGCTTCTATGGGCTCGACATTCTTATCGAAGCCACTTTTGCTCATAAGCCTTCAGGAGCTCTATCCTCGATCAGTCCTTCGATCATCTCGAATGGGATTGCGTCGCAGGCCACGGTTTCTACGATATGCATTGTATGGTTGGTATCGATCTCTCTTTGGTCGAGGTTCTCTATCGATGTCCCTTTGAGTTCTACCGATGGGCCTGTTTGGATGAACGGAACCGGAAGGGGTCCTCAATTGATCATCCTCGACCCTGATCTTCGACTTGTACCGATTATGTACATCGGCCCAGGTCACTGCTGGATATCTAATTAAATTCTGCTTTAGCTGTCGTGATGCCATGGAACTTCGTTCGTTCAAACCTTGAGTGAAGGATTGAACAACCCAATCGTATGTGACCGGGGTTAGTTCAATGCGTTCATTCTGGAACCGATATATGAATTCCCTCAATATTTCGTTGTCTTTTTGTTTCACCTTGAAGAGGTCCGACTTCCTAGTCGCAACCTTTATTGCCTCAGCATAAGCCTTTACGAAGGAGTCTACAAGCATCGCGAAGGAATCGATGGAATTGGGCGGTAAATTGTGGTATCGTATCATCGTTCCTTTCGATAAAGTTTCTCCAAATTTCTTCAGTAGGACAAATTCAATCTCATCGTATTCTAGTTCATTCCCCTTTATCGTGCATGTATAAGAAGTGACATGCTCATTAGGGTCGGTGCTCCCACTGTACTTGGGAATTTCTGCCATGCGAAATTTCTTCGGAATGGGCTTTGGAGACGCACTTGGAGGGAAAGACTTCTATGTGAACTTCTTCGAATCCAAACCCTTTAGAATCGGCGGTGCCCCTGGTATTTGGTTAACCAGGGAGTTGTATGTATCTACTTTCTTGTCGTTTGCCTCGATTTTCTTTTCTCCTGATTCAATCCGCTTAGTGAGCTTCTCCAGCATTTTCATAATGGCGGTGTCAGTGCCCGATTCATTGGCATTCGCTCCCTCCGGTGCAGACTCGGTCCTATGGACGACTTCTGGTTAGATCCCACTTGGTGCTCAGTGTTGATTTTGTAGTTGTGCTATAGCGGCTTGTTGAGTCTATAACATTTCAAATATCAATTGGAGGCTAACTCCACTATCTTCTCCGCCTTACGTACCTCGACCACCTGATCGAACTTCCCTACGTACGCTACCTTCGGATCAACGCCCAAATTTGCATTTAGGGCGACATGTGAACTGACATCGACGGGATTTATAATTGGCTCTCCCTCGAGGTCAGCCTGAGCCACCTCGATCCCTGGGGAGACTATATTGTCATTTTCCCCGTGAAATCTGAGGCCGTTGCCACCATGTGTAGGTGTTGTTTGTGAGTTTGACATGTTTATCCTGAAAACAAAGATTCTTAAAAGAACAAGTGTAAAGCAGTGTGTGTTATCATAATCAGTATTAAGCAATCACTATTATCCTTAGCCCCACGGTGGGTGCCAAATTGTTTACCCTTAAAATTGGATAATAATTAAACTTATAATGTGGTCTTAAGGACACATGATTTCACCTAACACCAATTGATAAATATGAAGATTAATAATAGAAATTAACAGTAAGATAGAGCAAACCAGTGTTTGTATGAAACTCAGCCCTCGAGTCAGAATACCCTCGAACTGATTGGTGCAAGAATAGTTAAAAATATAACAAGCTGATGAACAAGAGTATAAGCTAGAAAGAGAATAATATTGCTTTTATATTTGTGAACAAAGTGTGTTACAAATGAGTAGAACTTCCCTTTATATAGTAGAGGAATTTTACTTATGGTATAACTCTAATTACAGAAGGAAATCTCATGATTAGCTAATTAATCGTTCCTGATTTGATCCGTTCGAAGATTTCCGTCATGATCTTCGACCAGTCGATATTTGCCTTTCCGTTATTATGTCATCACCGATCTTGCTCGAAGTCCGTCTTATTCGATCTCGATCAATACTGATCTCGATCAATACTGATCTCGATCTCGATCTCGACGGGTACCTCAAACCCTGAAATCGGCACCTTGTCCTTATGCCTTCTGATCTAGTATGAGGCCGACCTTCGATGCAGTTCCCTAGTCTCGATCAAATACTATAGTCGGGCTAGCCTAATTTTAACCGTATACAAAGGGCAAATGACCGATTCCCAAGTGGTATTCAGCTTGGCGTTTGTACATGACGCGTAAGTCCAAAATGAGTTCAATACCTAACCCCATTGGGTTGCATGTGGGAGTAGAGATTTCCGTAGACCCTTCATGATCAAGAGGGGCTAGCTACCCAAGTAGCGTCCAACTGAACCATTAATTTTAATACAGACATTATATATA
>ML295686.1:2202-20405 GCA_005239495.1 Nicotiana undulata | reverse complement strand
GGGGGGGGTAACAATGAAGCCTTTAGGAGGAACTTTAGAGAAATACTGGACACTCATAACCCATGCATGGTGACCCTCTTGGAGACTAGAATGGAAAATTACATTTTCTTTCTAAGTGACTTCTCCTTCTCTCAAATGATCGAGGTCCCATCAAATGGTCAATCTGGAGGAATGATAATTCTTTGGAACCCTGACCTAGTCAATGTGAACAACTTTGTTAGGAGAGATCAAGAAATTCATGTCAACGTTGAGGTACGTCCGTTTAAAACTTCTTGGCTCTTCTCTTCAATATATGCTAGTACGATTGTTGCTAATAAGCATTCCCTTTGGAACAATAAAGAAAATATTCATGACACTTATAAAAGACCATGGCTTTTAAGGGGAGATTTTAATGATACCTTTAGTGCTAATGATAAGCTAGGTGGTAGACGTAGCTACCTTTTATGGAATAACATTAAGAGATGTAACTTCTTAGATTTAGGTTTCAAAGGTTGCAAGTATACTTGGTCAATCACCGTAGGAAATCTAATAAGTTAATCATAGAAAGACTTGATAGGATTTTTGTTAATGATAAATAGCTTAACATCTTTCCTAAAGTTGTGGTTATTTACCTACCAAAGACTCACTCCGATCATAACCCACTACTGCTACAATTATTTTCCAAAATTTCTTGCCATAATGCAAAGCTTTTTAAACTGGAAACAATTTGGTGTAAACACCCGTACTTTGTTAATATAGTCAAGGCTAGTTGGCAAACTAATGACCTTAACAAAGCTCATGAGGTTTTAAAAGAAAAAGCCATTCCCTAGAAAAATAACATTTTTGGAGACATTTTCTAAAAGAAAAATAATATCTTGGCTCGTTTGCATGGTATTCAAAACTCTCCTAATTACCATACAAGTCTTTTTTAATAAGACTTGAATTAAACCTCCAACGAGAATATAATACTATTCTTAAAATGGAAGAAGACTTTAGAAACTTCGATCTCGTATATCTTGGTGCAACGAAAGGATGCTAATACTAGATTTTTTCATATTATGGCTTCTAATAGAAAACTTCATAATTCGATAATGTACTTCTAGGACGATAAAGGAGATTGTATCACTAATGCTAAATCAATTCTGGATCATACCTTTAACTTCTTTAATAATTCATTTACTACCTCTAAGGTGACTAGTAGGAAAGCCTCGTTTAAGAATCAAACCCCTAGCTACCCCTCCATTAGTTTAAATATCATGGACAAGCCTTTAGCCTTGGAAGAGATCACTAATGCAGTATTCTCCTTTAAACCCTTCAAGGCACCTTGTCCTGATGGAATCTACTTATTTTTCTACCAAAACTATTGGACCATAGTTGGGGATTTCATTATTAAGTTCTGTCACAGGGTCTTTGAATCTCAAACTCTCCCTATAGGTATAAATGATATATACCTTTGTCTCATCCCAAAAATTAATAATGTTAATCGTCTAAAATATTTTAGACCTATTGGTCTTTGTAACATTGCCTACAAAATAATTATCAAATTATTGCCAACAGGTTAAAACCATTTCTCCCTATCATGGTTAGTCCTATTCAAACCAGCTTTATTAAGAATAGGAGAGCCAGTGACAATGCTATTGTTATCCAAGAACTCATTAATAATATGTGTACTTCTAATAGTTCTAAATATGATATGTTATTAAAAATTGACCTCGAAAAGGCCTTGGATAAATTGGAATGGGATTTTATCCAAAGAGCCCTCATCTTCTTTAACTTCCCTCCAAAACTTTCCAAAATCATAATGCAATGCAATAGTACGAGCCAAATTGGAATTTTTGTTAATGGTACTAAAACAAATTTCTTTAGCCCTAGTAGAGGCATTCGTCAAGGTGATCCAATGTCTCCTTATATTTTTATATTGTATATGGAACTTATGTCTAAGTTACTAGAACAGCAAGTTGGTACCTTGTTATGGGACCCCGTAAAAATTAGTCCTAGAGGTCCTAGCTTCTCCCACCTATTTTTTGCAGACGACTTAACCTTAATTGGGAAAGTCAATCAAAAAACAGGCAATTTTATAAAAAATTGCCTTAATCTTTTTATGATAGAATCTGGTCTATCTATAAACTATTCTAAATCCAGACTAGTGTTCTCAAAAAAATGCCCCCCAAAAATTACTTCCTACTTTGCCAACCTCTTCAACGTAAAACTAAGCTTTGACTTTGGTAAATACCTTGTCTTCCCCATCTTATATCTCAAACCTAAGCCTAAGGATTTTCAATTTGTAATTGACAAGATGCGGAATAAACTTTCGCATTGGAAATCTAATCTCCTTAACATAGCCTGTAGAATTACCTTGTCTAATTCCACCCTAAACTCCATATCTTCCCATTTAATGCAATATACTATGCTCCCTTCAAAAACTTTGAGTCAATAGATAAAATTCAAAGAAAATTCATATGGGGTACCACTAATACTAGAAAAAAATCCAGTTAGTAAATTAGAGAACAGTCACCCAGGAAAAATCAGAATGAGGGTTAGGGATTCATTCAACTTGCAATAAAATCTGGTCATGCTCGCTAATCTTACTTGGAGGCTTATCAATTTTCTCAATAATCCTTGGGTACGACTAATTTGTAGTAAATATGCTCATAAGAAATCTACCCATACCTTTTCTTTTATTTGGGCAGCCTTAATTAAAGGTTGAAAAATCTACATGAAAGGGACCTTATGACACCCTAGTAAATGCTCTAATGTTAACGTTTGGACATCTAGATGGATTCACAATTCTCCTAGTTTTAGGAATAGTATTGAGGGTCCCCTATACAATTTGGATTATAAGCTCTCTCTACATGATCTCATAAATGAAGATTCATGGGACTTGTCCAACATCTCCTTCGATCTCCCAAATGACCTCACTGTCAAAATTAAGGTCACCCCTACTCCTACCTACCCCAAAGGTAAAGATCATACTACTTTGGATATGAGTAGTAGTGGTTCATTCACTACTAAATCTTGTTATAAGCTCCTTGAAGGAAATCACTCGACTGACCCTTTAAACAAACTTGATTTTAATTGGATATGGGAGCTCCACTAACCTAATAAAATCAAATTCTTTCTTTGGCAATGCTTTCATAACAAAATTCCTTGTAGGACCTTCCTCCACTATATATGGATTAATATTGATGCCTTTTGTCCTATTTGTAAAAAAGGGCTAGAAGATGCCATTCACAGTTTTATCAAATGTCCTATAGCTACATGCTTTTGGAAAGACCTTGATTTAACCTTCCAATATGATAGAAGCATCCCTCACTCGCTATTATCCCTGAAAAATTGTCAATTGCTTAATAGAAACAAGCAAGGAAAACAGATCAACATTTTTCCCTTTGCCATCTGGAACCTTTGGAAAAATAAAAATCATAACAATGTCAATAATCTTGAACAAGATCTTAGTGTCAACCTAGTCTTTAAGCAATCTTGGGAGTATAATTTTTTAATTGAAAGAAACTCCCTCCAACAACCTAAAATAAAAAATTCCATTCACCGGATAAAACCCTCCCAAAATACAATCAAACTAAATACTGATGGAGAATTTTCAAAGACTAACTTGCATGCAGGTTTATGAGGAGTTTTTCGTAATAACAATGGTGACTGGATATTGGGATTCCACAAATCTTGTTTGTCACGACCCAAATTCTAATCTAGGTCGCGATGGTGTCCAACACTGATGTTAGGCAAGCCAACACAATTAATCTAGTGAGTCCCATTTATTTTTATAAAAACCTTTCCAACAATACCTAAGTTTCAATCACTAAGCATGTGAAAATAACAAATCTCAAAGGAAAATTTAATTGAAATGAACAAAAGAAGTCAAATTTAAGTAGTTACATTCCCAAAAGAATAATCTATTGATAGTTTCTATGAATCCACCAAACTGTAGAGAGACCTGGTTCTCTAGCAATTCCTTCAGTGTAATACACGGAGACAGCAAGTAAAAGAGACAAGGGATTTTTACGTGGAAAAATCCCAACTCAAGGGGAATAAAACCACGACCTACACTTGTAGGATTTCAACTTCACTAACTTGTAATCTAAACCATTACAAGCCACTTTGTAATGAATCTCTTACAAAGACTTTAACACACTAACTTGTAATGCCTATTACAAGCTACTTTGTCACTCACTAGTTACAAAGACTTTTCACTTATGACTACACTAGTCACAACACAAACACACAAGGTTTATGGTTTTGATATTCCTAAAACCGTGCTTCTAGGAAAGAAAGTAGGATAAAATGAAAAGCAAAATACAAGATTACAACTCAACTAAGGACACCTAACTACACGTAGTGAAACTGGTCTGTCATAGTGGAGTTGTCTTCTTGTTCTTGACACACTTGAGTCTTCAATACAAAAGCACACTTCAATGCTTGAGAGAATGTTTTTAGTAAATGCTCAAGTGAATATCTTGTTTGTCTATACACAAGAAATTATCTCCACCTAGTTGGTACATTTCTCAACCAATGGGAAGTGACTGCTGCATTGTAGCATGTACAGTTGCAGGCAGTCACTTTTCTGTCATAGCTTTCCAGCTGTAGAGTTGACTTGTACTTTCGTCTGTGAGAATGTCAAGGGATCAGGTCCCTCAGATGTTCCCTGTGAGTTCAACAGTACACTGTCCAGATTTCTTGAGTTTAAGTTGATTGGTTGTGATGGTTACACATCAGGTCCTTTATCTAGTTCTTTACATGAAAGTTTGTTACATCATCAAAACATAATACAAGCCCATCAATTTCCCCCTTTTTGATGATGACAAAACTTTATAATTGGTGAGCATTTATATGAGCTATCATAACCAGATAAGATAGCAGATCCCCATATTGTTCCCCATGTCTGTGTGTTTCCCCCTTAATCCCTGCCATCAATTATTCCCTTAACTTCCCCCTTCTGGCATCATAAAAAGGCACAATCAGTTAGAAAGCGTAAAGAAGTCTAACAGAGCTAACTCATGCCCCTTATGTGCACACAACATGATAGAAAACAGAATAAAAAGGCAAATAGGCAGTAGTTAGAACATAAGAAAGGCTGATTTTCATTCATAGCAAAAGATTTAAATACTGAGAAGTCTTTGCTTGGGATAGCAAAGAACTCATTTGGACTTTTAAAGGCGGGAGCAGTCAGGTGGAATCCAATTACCAATCACAAAAAAACAAAAACAAAAAACTAGAAACCACAACATCATCAAACAGACATACTAGATAGGACGGAAGCCTAGGGGGCACTAGAAGAGGAAGGCTTGGAGGAGGAGGCAGCAAAGGTCTTGAGAACCAAATCCATGCGGGCATTGGCAGATGATTGTTCCTCTAGAAGTTTCTCCCGTAGGTTCTCAACCTGTTGCCTGAGCTCATTGTTTTCCTTGGTCAAGCGGACAACTTCTTCATTTGAGGAAGCAGCAGTACCAGGTCCCTCACCAGCTTGACTTAACTGAGCCTCCATAATAGCAATTTGAGCCTTCAACTTCTTGATCACGTCGTTTGTAGCATTCAACACATTGATCAACTGAGATATGGTTGAAGTGCTTCCCCTAGCCTTCTCAAAGCATTCACATTCCTCTAAAGTAGTCTTTGAAAAGGTCTGCTTGCGGGTCCCTACTCGGGGGTTCTTAACAGGCACTTTATAAAACTCAAAGACCCGAGTAAGTAGGAACCCATGATTGCCATCCTTGACCTTCACAACCTTCTGCATATGTTCAATCATAATAGTAGGCAAGTTGATGGGTTTGAAAGAGTCAAGGGCCTCCATCAATGTCAGATCAGCCTTGGAGGAAATTGAGCGCCTCTCAGCACGGGGAAGAAGAACCTTGTTCACTAGTTCAAAAAGAAGCTGGTAAAGAGGTAACATTGTTTTCTTATGGACCCGTTCCCCCTGCTGAATTGTACCCGGCTTAACAATGGCTCTCCTAAACTTTCCCTCACAAGCATTCGTATCAGGATTCACTGAAGACATTCCCTTATCTGGAACATTTAGAACTGTTCCCAGAGAAGCATCATCAAGGACAATGTCAGTACCTTCCACCAAAACACAAACATGACCCTCAGCAGGAGGGAAGAAGGATGCATAAAAGTCCTTCACCGCATCCTCATAAACCCTGGGCACACTCACATTGAACAGGTGCTCCCACTTCTGAAACTCAATCATGGACATAAGTTGGCACATTCTTACCATCTCATGAATTTCTAGGTCAATCATTCTACCCCACAGCACTCTATGAATTCGTACATTCTCCTGCCACTTCCCATTGTCACGTGGTACTGTTTCCATAGAACCAGGTCCTCCAACAGTTTCCAACTCTCGTTTCCTTTTTCCAGACACTTGTACAGACTTTTTCTTTGCACTTTCTGCAGCCGCAAACTTATTAACACTAGCTTCACCAACCTCACCGCTCTTAAGCTTTTTGCCACTTTTTGCGGGCGACACACGCTGTTTCCTTTGTCCTTCAACCACAACCTCAGGCACAGACTTCATCGAAAGAGATGTTCTCCCTACTAAGGAACTTGGTTCCTCTGCAATATCCTCTTCTACCTCTACTACTGGTATGGCTTCATCAACTACCACTTTCCCTTCCTTCATTAGTTCTTACTGCTCTTCTTGCTCTTCTCAAGAGCTGAGTCTTCTTTTGCAACCGTGTAGATGGTCGCTTCACAGAAGATTCAGGAATATTCACTTTCTGACGAAGTTTAAAGTGGGCACTCAAGACCATTTCATCCTCATTATCTTCATTTGTGGGCTCAGAAAGAGGAGGAATAGACTCTAGAGGAGGAGTATAGAAGATGGGCTCCTGGTCAGTCTTTGAGAGAGGAGAACCAGGTTCCGTACTAGATTTTGCTTGCGCGGACTCATAGACGGGTGACTCAAACAAAACCATGGTCCCCTCATCGCCTTGGAAGGAAGGTTCTTCTCTCTGAGCCTCAGGAAGAGAATGAGCCCCTTCATAGGGAAGGTTCTCAGAAGCAATGGCCATTATGTTCTCCGCCGCTTTTTTTTTCCAGAGACTCCATGGGATTCGAAGAGTCAAGGAGAGAGGAATTAAGGTAATGGTAGGGATCGTCCTCTGAGGCTTTAGTGTTGTGAGGAGCGTCATCAGCTGGGGTTTCTTTTAGTGGTTTAGATGAAGAAGAAAGAGCAGTGGGTTTTGGAGTGGGAGAGGTTGCAGCATGTAGTGGGGATCAGGTAAAAGAGTGATAACTTCAGGGAGCAAGGGTGCCTGATCCTCCGTTGGAACAGGGTTAGAGTCAGTAGTAGCAGAGAGAGAAGGTGAGTTTTGGGCGGCCATTGTTGGCGAGTGAGAAAAGCTTCAGTGTAGGAGGAGGTTCTTTTTCAGTGAAAGAGAGAGTGAGAGAAGGTGTTGAAGAGCGATTAAGGACTAGGGACTTTATAGAGGAAGGTGTAATAATGAGAGAGAAGAGGAACATGTTCAAATGACGGTAGGTGTTTGGGGAAGAGATAACGTGCAGAGGGAGTTGAAAGATTTGAGTGATAGACGTGATAGACTCGGTTACTGAAAAGGCAGATGATGTGGCAGCAGTAATTAATTTTGTTGCTTTTTGAGAAAAGTAGAGAATACACATGACTACTAACCTGTGGTATAGGGACCAGGTCCCGTACTCGTTTTCTTGAAAAAGTTTCTCAGCTTACTTTTGTTCTACAATGCCATACCTTTAAACTCTTTAATCATCATGCGTGTCTACCTGCAACGGTATTGATGTGAGTTAGGCTTAGTCAGAAAACACTTTAGCTATCTGTACCTGAGAGTGACTCTCATAGCCATGGTGAGGAAACCATGTCCCTAATTAGGTCTCATCAGTCCCAGTGCCATTCTATTTTTCTCAAAATGTTCCCTGCCCAGTGCTTTGGTAAAGATGTCTGCAATCTGATCTTCAGTATAACAAAACTTCATGCAGATGTGCCCCTTTTCAACATTGTCTCTGAGGAGATGCCTCACATCAATATGCTTGGTTCTCTTGTGTTGAATAGGATTCTTTGCCATGTTGAGAGCACTAGTGTTATCAAATAGAAGTGGTACTTGTCAATGAACACTCCAAAATCTTCCAATTGTTGTTTGATCCGCAACAGTTGAGCACAACAAGATGCATTAGCAACATATTATGCTTCAGTTGTGGACAGGGCCACTGAGTTTTTCTTCCTTGTACCCCATGAGATCAAGCAGGATCCAAGGAAATGGGTCATCCCTGAAGTATTTTTCCTGTCCAGTAAATAACCTGCATAATCAGTATTAGCATAACCAACAAGATTTAAATTGTCACCTGAGGGATAGTACAGGACCAGGTCCTATGTGCCCTTGAGATAGTGTAGGATTATTTTGGCAGCCTTTAGATGTGACTCCTTAGGATTTGATTGAAATCTTGCACATAAACCCACACTGAACACGATATTTGGCCTGCTAGCAGTGAGGTAGAGTAGAGAGCCAATGATTCCCCTGTACATTGTTTGGTTTACAGGAGATCCAGAGTCATCCATGTCAAGCTTGGTTGCAACTGCAATAGGTGTATCAATCACCTTTGATTCCTCCATGTCAAACCTTTTGAGCAGCTCTTTGATGTACTTCTCCTGACTAATGCAAGTTCCCGTTGAGGATTGTTTAAGTTGAAGACCCAGAAAGAAGTTCAGTTCCCCCATCATACTCATCTCGAACTCACTCCCCATAAGCTTGGAAAATTCCTTACACAATGAATCTGATGTAGCCCCAAAGATAATATCATCCACATATACTTGGACAATGAGCATGTTCCTTCCCCGTTTCTTCAGAAACAGGGTGTTGTCAATCTTCCCTCGAGTGAATCCATTGTCCAGCAGAAACTTAGATAATCTCTCATACCACGCTCTGGGAGCTTGCTTCAGTCCATACAAAGCCTTGTCCAGCTTGAAGACGTACTCAGGATGAGCATGGTTTTCAAAACCATGAGGTTGCTTCACGTATACTTCCTCTTTGAGAAAGCCATTCAAAAATGCGCTTTTCACATCCATCTGGAATAGAGAGAATTCAGTATGAGATGCAAAAGCAATGAGAATCCGGATAGCTTCCATGCGGGCAAAAGGAGAAAATGTCTCATCATAATCAATCCCTTCCTCCTGATTGTACCCTTGAACAACAAGCCTTGCTTTATTTCTGGTTGTTTTCCCGTTCTCATCCAGCTTGTTCGTGAACACCCACCTGGTTCCTATGATGGTTCTGTCTGAGGGTCGAGGTACTAGGTGCCAGACTTTGTTTCTTTCAAACTGATGAAGCTACTCCTACATAGCAATGATCCAGTCTGCATCCTTTAGAGCTTCCTTGATGTTTTTTGGTTCTATTTGGGATAGAAAGGCTGAAAAGGCTAAGGAGTTTCTGGTTTTGGATCTGGTTTGAACTCCGGAATCAAGGGGAGTGATTATTTTATCAAGGGGATGAGAGCCTTTGTGTTTCCAATTTGGGACCTGTATTTGCTGTGTGGAGGAACTGGGTAGATCAGAAGAGTTTCCCTGCACTCCTCGTTCTGCTACCCGTGGAGTACCTTCAACAGCATCTCCGACTCTTTCTTCAGCTTCAATATGAGAGATTGTGGTACCAGGTTCCTCCTGTGAACTAGAAGAATAAGTTGCAATACCTTCACTCATCTCTTTAGTTTGGTTCATCATGTGAGCTTTTCCATTTGAGACATCAGATATCTCCCCAAGAACCAGGAGTGGTTCATTATCTTGATCATCACCATTTCCATCCTTGTTTTAAGAAGGAGTCTCATTGAATAGTACATGGACTCTTTCTTATACATATTGGGTTCTCTTGTTGTACACTTTGTATGCTTTGCTTTGAGAAGAGTATCCCAAGACGATTGCTTCATCACTTTTGGCATCGAATTTTCCAAGTTGATCCTTCCCATTATTCAGAACATAGCACTTGCATCCAAAGGCTCTCAGATGAGTTATCTTTGGCTTTCTTCCATTGAGAAATTCATAGGGAGTTTTGTTTAGGAAGGACCTGATCATGCACCTGCTTACCAAGTAGCATGTAGTGTTGATTGCTTCCGCCTAGAAGTTCTTTGCTATTCCACCCTCGATGAGCATTGTTCGTGCCATATCTTCCAGGGTTCTATTTTTCCTTTCCACCACTCCATTTTGCTGAGGAGTCCTTGGAGCTGAGAAGTTGTGAGTGATTCCATTTTCAATGCAAAACTCATCAAATTTCGCATTGTCAAATTCAGTCCCATGGTCGGATCTAAAGCAAGCTACCTTCAACTCCATCTTCACTTGGATTTTCTTGACAAATGCCAAAGATACTTCAAACGTCTCATCTTTTGTTCTAAGAAATAGTGTCCAAGTGAATCTTGAGTAGTCATCCACAATCACAAAGATGTACTTCTTTCCACCTCTGTTTGGAATTCTCATAGGGCCGCACAGATACATGTGAAGGAGTTCAAGAGGTCTTGATGTGCTAACATCCTTATTAGGCTTAAAAGATTATTTCACATGTTTTCTTTTGGCACATGCATCACAGACTCTATGCTCTTTGAACTTGGATTTGGGCAGACCACGAACCATGTCCTTCTGTACCAGTTTATTTAGGAGGGAAAAGCTTGCATGACCCAGCCTTCTATGCCATAGTTCTGCATCATCATCAAGTGCCTTTAAGTAGTTCACCTCACCAGCTTCCAATGATTCAAAATCAGCAACATAGATGTTCTTATGTCTCTTGGCTATCAACACCACTTCACTAGTTACCAAGCTAGTAACGATGCACACCTTGGACAAGAATTCCACTTTGTTTCCTTTATCACATATTTTAGAGACACTCAATAGGCTATATTTAAAACCATCGACATAGTACACATTTTTAATTGTGCGCTCAAGATATCTTCCAACCCTTCCAACACCGAGAATGTATCCCTTCTTTCCATTCCCAAAGGATACATCTCCTCCTTGCAGGGCTTTCAATGAGAGGAAATCCATGGTGTTTCCAGTCATATGCTTTGAGCATCCGCTGTCCATGATACATTGTAGTCCAGTTCCTCTCACTGATCCCTGCACAAATAAATCAAGGGTTAGACTTAGGAACCAAAACGAGTTTGGGTCCCTTGTAGTTTGGAAAGGGGTGAATAAGAGTTTTTCTAGTCCATGCAGGCAGAAATCGAGTTTTCTTGCTGGGACCAGGTCCCTGCTTGGTATTCCTCTTGCCAGAAAATATTCTGTTTTTCTGAACTGACTGATCCTTGGCTGGGCAACTTTTCTTGAAGTGCCTGTTGTTCCCACAACGGGTACAAAGCCAATTATTTGGGACCGTGACATACTTGTTGTGGCGGTTGTAAGGAATTTTCTCCTTTTGGACCCAATTCCCTGTCTATTTCCACTGTTGTTCAAGTACATGGAAGTGACAACATCTGTGGACAATGTCCAATTTAGTGATTTCTCAAGATCAGATTTTAGTTTAGCCATTTCAGCTTGTAGTTGCCTATTTTTCTCAAGCTCACAGCACAGACTTGTTTTGACATCATTCAGTTCTTTTTCAAGCTTAATGTGTTTCTCACTAGCTATCTCTTTTCCCTTATCCATGCTTGAAGTACCAAGTTCTAATTTGAGTCCCTCAATGGTCTCTTCTAAGTCTGTGATTACTACTAAAAGATCATCTCTTTCTTGTTCAACGACATTGATTTTTTCAGCTAGAGTATTCTTCTCAGTGTTCAGGTTCTCCACTGTCTCCTTTAGGTCTACTACCACTATAGTTAGATCATCTCTATCATCTTCTGCACTATTTGTTTTTTCAGCTAGTGTTTCCTTATCCTTTTCAAAGTTACCTATGGTGTCCTTTAGGTCCACAACTACCACCATCAAATTATCTCTCTCATTTTCTACATTGTTTAGTCTACATGTTAAGGATTCTTTTTCTTTCTCAAGCTCGCTTATGGTTTCTTTCAAATCTACCACACACACGACTAAATCATCTCTGTACTGCTCCATTTCTCCTAGCTCTATGATTAAAGAATCCTTGTCCTCAATTAGACTGTAGTAATCATCAATAAGAACGTTTGCCAAAGATATTAATTTTTTTCAAGAGTAGGATTTCAGATTTCTCTGAACATCCCTGAAGTTTACCTCAACATTTTAATCTTCTTCATCATCGTCATACTGAGCCATTAGCACGAACAGTGAATCATACACCTTGGCCTCGTTCTATACTGCCATCATGGAGCTGTTATCTGCTTCTAGTTCCTCCTCTAATTCACTAGATGAATCTCCCCAGGCCACCAGGGCTTGTTTTACCACATTATCAGCAGCACTCTTCCGATAGAATTATCAGGGACCTGGTTCCTCTTGGCAGTCTTGTCAGCATTATGCTTGTAAGGCTCCTGCTTCAGTAGAGGACAGTCCTTAATAAAATTCCCCGGCTTTCCACACTTGTGACACAAGTTGTAGTTTCTAGGCTTGCTTGAGCTTCCTCTTCTTGGTATCCCACCATTCCTTCGAACCATCTTCTGGAATCTCTTAG
This sequence comes from Nicotiana undulata, assembly GCA_005239495.1. Classification (NCBI taxonomy): domain Eukaryota; kingdom Viridiplantae; phylum Streptophyta; class Magnoliopsida; order Solanales; family Solanaceae; genus Nicotiana; species Nicotiana undulata. The sequence continues at coordinate 7,890 of ML295686.1, read as the reverse complement.
TGAGATAATCCATATCATTATCATCTTCACTTGACTCATTCTTTTCAACTTGAAGAACCAGGTTCTACTCCTTCTTTGGTTCTCTTCTTTCACTGTCTTTCTTCTTTTTCATCTCATATGTTTTCAGGTTTCCAACCAACTCATCCATTGATAGAGTTTGCAAGTCTTTAGCTTCAGTTATAATATTCACTTTGCTTTCCCAAGAACTAGGAAGAACACTTAGAATATTTTGTACTAGCTTGTTTCTAGGAATGACCTCTCCTAAAGATTGAAGCTCATTTATGATGGAGGTGAATCTGGTATGCATATCTTGTATAGATTCATCGTCCTTCATCCGGAACAGTTCATACTCAGTAGTGAGCATGTCGATTTTGGACTGCTTGACTTGAGTCGTTCCCTCATGAGCTGTTTGCAAGGCTTCCCAAATCTCTTTAGCTGATTGGCATGCTGAGATCCTGTTGTACTCATCAGGTCCTATACCGCATACCAGAATTTTCTTAGCACGAAAATTCTTTTCCACTACCTTCCTGTCAACATCATTGAACTCCTTCCTGGTCTTTGTCACCAACAGACCTGCTTCTCCAACCTTCTAGATAGGAACGTGTGGACCATCACAGATGATGTCCCACAGTTCTGAATCTTCAGCCATTATAAAGTCATGCATACGAGTCTTCCATCACCCGTAGTATTGATCATTGAATCTAGGAGGTCGATATGTTGATTGTCCTTCTTCAAAGTTTGGTGGAGAAAGCCATTAGAGATCCTTTCTAGGTGTTAACCTTTTAGAAAGAACCTGCTCTGATACCAATTGATAGTTTCTATGAATCCACCAAACTGTAGAGAGACCTGGTTCTCTACCAGTTCCCTCAGTGTAATACACGGAGACAGCAAGTAAAAGAGACAAGGGATTTTTACGTGGAAAAATCCCAACTCAAGGGGAAAAAAACCACGACCTACACTTGTAGGATTTCCACTTCACTAACTTGTAATCTAAACTATTACAAGCCACTTTATAATGAATCTCTTACAAAGACTTTAACACACTAACTTGTAATGCCTATTACAAGCCACTTTGTCACTCACTAGTTACAAAGACTTTTCACTTATGACTACACTAGTCACAACACAAACTCACAAGGTTTATGGTTTTGAGATTCCTAAAACCGTGCTTCTAGGAAATCAAGTAGGATACAATGAAAAGCAAAATACAAGATTACAACTCAACTAAGGACACCTAACTACACACAGTGAAATTGGTCCGTCTTAGTGGAGTTGTCTTCTTGTTCTTGACACACTTGAGTCTTCAATGCAAAAGCACACTTCAATGCTTGAGAGAATGTTTTTAGTAAATGCTCAAGTGAATATCTTGTTTGCCTCTACACAAGATATTATATCCCTAGGACATCCCAAGAAGGATGCCCATACCTAGTTGGTACACTTCTCAACCAATGGGAAGTGACTGTTGCACTGTTACTACACTGTAGCATGTACAGTTACAGGCAATCACTTTTCTGTCACAACTTTCCAGCTGTGGAGTTGACTTGTACTTCCGTCTGTGAGAATGTCAAGGGGTCAGGTCCCTCAGCTGTTCCCTGTGAGTTCAACATTACACTATCCAGATTTCTTGAGTTTAAGCTGACTGGTTGTGCTGGTTACACATCAAGTCTTTTATCTGTTTTTTTACATGAAAGTTTGTTAGATCATCAAAACAGAATACAAGTCCATCATCTACCAATGTGTGTGCCAGGAACTAGTGTCACAAGTATACGGGGATCTAGTAGAATGAACAAAAGAATACATCTACTCTACTGTCTGTAATAGAATAGACATAATAAGCAAAAGGAAAGACTCCAACGTGTTGTTGAACGACATTAATAGAAGTAACTCACCGTGGAATCTATGTCTCACAAGTCAAGGACGTGCTCCAGACTGGTAACCAGATGCACCTGCCTCAGAACCTGTACATTTAATAGAGAAGCGTAGCATGATTACATAAACATTATGTACCCAGTAAGTATCCAGTCTAATCTTGAAGAAGTAGTGACGAGAGGTCGACTTGACACTTACTAGGGCCAAACATTATTTAAGTATAAGGCTAAGCATGAACATCAAGAATTTATAGCAAGTAATGACAAGAAATGACATGTCTCCCTGTAAGCAAATGCATTTCAATTAATATCATTTAAATTGACCATTTATATTCCAAGACATTTTTAAGAGTTTAAAACCACGGAAAAGTGCCAAGTAAGCAGCATGCGCATATAATGCCGAGGATATACGGCCCGATCCAACAAAATAATAAAATATGCACTGTCAAAGGGTCGAACGATGCGAACCATAGATGCATTTATTAACCTGTCGAGTCGAACGACACGCTCCCATGAGAGTAGTGTAAGGAATCACTCCGCTCGCGGTATATAAATGCGAAGCGGTCACATATAAACATAATACATTTTTCCTCAATTTCCTTTAAAAATAATGATTTGCTTGAAACTTTCAATTTCTTAAGATCTTGAAAAAAATTCCAATCAATACAAACAGCGTATGAAATAAATAAACAATATTCACAAAATCATGGTGCGTACCTAAACTACCCGGACATAACAAGAATAGTCACCACGTACGGACCCTCGTCACCTCGTGCGTACGTAGTCCCCCACAATTATTCATACATCATATAAGTTCACCTATGGGAAGGTTTCCCTCTTACGAGGTTAGAAAGGAGACTTACCTCCTTTCAACCCTACTTCCAACTCAAGGATGCGCTGGAACCTTCGAATTCGTCGGCTCACAACTCGAAACTAGCCAAACATCACATAACTAATCAATCTATGCTCAAAAGTTCACAATTCCTCTATTTAAATGATTACCCAACCTAGTTTGCAAGATTCCTAAAATCCAGTCCCGGGCCCACAATGCTTGGATTCTGAAAATTCTTTAGAGAAGTTGTTACCCATAACCTTAGGATCAATAATATATAATTTTTACTAGATCCCTTAACAAATTTTGTAGTTAAATCTTGTTTTTACCAAAACCCTAGGTTTTACTGTAAACCCATAATTTTCACTAATCTTTGTGTGTTAATCTACCCTAAAACCAAGAATTAAACTCACATTAAGTAGGAATAACTTACCTCAATATGCTAAGTTGAAATCTCTACTTTGGGAGCTCCTAAATCGTCAAAGGATGTAATAAATGCCCTCAAATATGCCTAAGTCCCGATTTAAAACGACCTCACTGCCTCCAGTACTTTCGCACCTGCGGCGTGTGGACCGCACTTGTGGTCTCGCTTTTGCAGACCATCGTCCGCATCTGCCGAAAGCGGGAAGGCTGGCAAGGATCGCACCTGCAGAAGGGAGCCCGCACCTGTGGCTCCGCTTCTGCGAAAAAGAACAGCATCTGCGGAACCTGGGCATCTGCTCAATGGACGCATCTGCGAGGCTTGGACCACTTCTGCGGTCTCGCACCTGCGGCTGGCCAACCGCAGGTGCGGTCATACCAGAGCTAGTGCACCAACAACTTCTTTAGAGCTTGGACTTGCCTCGCGCGACATCCAAATGACATACGGGCCCCCCGAGGCACCATCCAAACATACCAACAAGTCCTAAATCATAAAACGGACTCGCTCGAACCTTCGGAACGCCCGAAACAACATTAAATCTAAGGATCATACCCCAAAACCAACTAAATCCAACTTATGAACTTTGAGTTCTTAAGTTTAATTCCAACACGCCGAATCGTTTTTATACTACTCGGAATGATACCAAATTTTGTGTGCAAGTCATAAATGACATTACGGAACTATTCCCGGTCACGAAATTTCAATCGGACCTCGATAACACCAAAACACGTTCCAACCCCAATTTTTGAACTTCAAGAATCATATTTCACTATTTGGCGCTGAAACGCTCCCGGGTCATCCAAACCCCGTTTTGAACATATGCCCAAGTCTGAAATCATCATACAAACCTATTAGAACCTTCAAATCCCGATTCCGGGGCCATTTACTAAAAATATTGACCGAAGTCAAACTTGGCTTTTAAGGCCAACCTTAAGGAACTAAGTGTTCCAATTCCAACCCAAACTCTTTCAAATCCCAAACCAACCATCCCCACAAGTCATAAATCAGTAAAAGAAAGTACGAGAAGTCTTATTTAGGGGCACAGGGTTCTAGAAAGCAAAACAACCGGTCGATCGTTACATTCTCCTCCTCTTAAACAAACGTTCGTCCTCGAACGGGTCTAGAATCATACTTGGAGTGATGAATAAGTGTGGACATCTGCTTCGCATGTCCTCCTCGGACTCCCAAGTCGCCTCCTCGACTGGTTGTCCCCTCCATTATACCTTCACGGCCGTAACCTTCTTAGACCTCAATTGGCGATCATGCCTGTCAACAATAGCAGTTGGTTCCTCCTCGTAGCCCAACCTCTCGTCTAGCTGAATGGTACTGAAATCTAACACGTGAGATAAGCCGGCGTGGTACCTCCGAAGCATAGACACATGAAAAACCTGATGAACTCCTGATAAGCTGGGAGGTAAAGCGAGCTCATAAGCAACCTCCCCAACACGCCTCAACACCTCAAATGGGCCTATAAACCTGGGGCTCAACTTGCCCTTCTTCCGAACCTCATAATACCCTTCATCGGCGAGATTTTCAAGAGAACCTTCTCGCCGACCATAAATGTTACGTCACGCGCTTTCTGATCTGCATAACTCTTCTGTCTGGACTGTGATGTGAGAAGCCTCTCCTAATGTTAAACCCCATGTTTTCGTACGTGAGAGTACATCGTAAGTCAATTGATGTAAGATTAGGAATAAGATTCTATTTGATGGAATATAAAGTAAGTTAATCATGTTACGTTGGAGGTTACAAATATTTAAGATCATGAATAACGAGTACCAAGAGGGTTGGAAAGCTTAGAAGCTAAACCAATTGAAGAAAATAAGTTCCGTCAAAAGTCGACGAGTTTGGAATGTTATAACATGTACTTTAGGGTGAGACTATGGTTCATTACATGATAAGGAGGTTATGCTATGAGTTAATTTTTATCGTATGATAGTTGTGTTCTACGTTTTGAAGTCAAGCAAGTGGTGGAACAAAAGTTGGCAAAGGTCTTCACAAGTTACACTCATAATGTGCTTAACATTAGGTCAACTGTAACTGAGATTTTCTCCCGATATACTTGGAATTAGGGGATGATCTACCTACCAAACGGAAGATCTATGAGTTCAGTTTCCAACTCATTAAACCATTCATCGATACGACATAGGAGTAGAGAGATATTTGCAATTTCGCGAGACTGCGCAGACATCATAAGTGACAAGTAGGTGGATCACTAAAGCTTTTTGAGAAATACATTTCATCTATTATATGAGGTCTTATTGGGACATATTATATACCAAATTGAAGTTATTGGAATGTAGTTTCCAACTCTCTTAACCGTTCGTTCATACGACATCAGGATAAAAAGATATAAGCGTCGGAAGATGGACCAATCCTAGAGTGCCAAGCTAGCACCTCTTTGACTTTTCCAAACTTGATATATTTAAACATTAGGTCAGCTTTCTCTTCATTATTCAGAATAAAACGACCAGAGAACACCCATAGACATAACCTCAAGCTATCTTCTAGGGTTTCAAAGAAGAATATCATCCCGGGCATGAAATCGAGAAGCAATAACATCAAAA
>MDKH01004030.1:0-15643 GCA_005239495.1 Nicotiana undulata | reverse complement strand
TATAATCGCCCATAAACGCGTTTTAATGATTAGAATACTTACCTCTATGAAGAACAAGAATTTGCCTCTTCAAAATCGCCCCCAAGAGCTCCTTTCCGTACTACAATGGTGTAAAAATAAGGTTTAAATCGCGGAAGGGTTTTATATTCCTGAGCAGGCATTTCCGCTCTTGCGACCACTTAAGCGCACCTGCGCTCCCGCAGGTGCGGCCACTCGTCCGCGCCTGCGACCCCCTTCACACACAGCCAAACTCCGCACCTGCGAATGCACCTTCCGCACCTGCGATCTCGCAGGTGCGACAATTTCCTCGCCCCTGCGACCCCTTCACACTCATCCAATCCTCGCACTTGCGGATCCTAATCCTCTCCTGCGGGACCGCGCCTGCGGCTCCCTTTCCGCAGGTGCGCAAACACCAGCAACAGCAAATCCAGTTTCACCAAAATCACTCCAAACTTCCCGTTAAACGCCCGAATTCAAACCCGAGCCCCTCGGGACCCCAAACAATCTTACCAACATACCCCTTAACATCATTCAAACTTATTTGCACTCTAAAAACATCAAAACTAACATCAAAGCACCAAAATTACATCGGATTCAAGCCTATGATTTCCAAAAACTTCCGAAACTCGCATTTGATCAAAAACCCAACCAAATCATCTCCGAATGACCTGAAATTTTGCGGGCAAGTCCAAAATGACCTAACGAAGCTACAGCAACTCTCGGAATCCCATTCCGACCCTCGGATCAAAATCTCGCCTATCAACCGGAATTCGCCAAAATACTAACTTCGCCAATTCAAGCCTAATTCTACATCGGGCATCCTAAAAATATTCTGGTCACACTCCTAAGTCTCAAATCACCTAACGAAGCTATCCGAATCATAAAATACGCATTCCGAGGTCGTTTACCAATAAGTCCACTCTTAGTTGACTTTTTTCATTTTAAGGTTGTTCTTAAGGACTAAGTGACTAAATTATCATTTAACCATTTCGATTTCGAGCCTATCAACTCTAACACATAAATAATAGAATAACCAACATGTAATAATCCACTAACACCAGTTATAATGTAGGTTTCGCGTAACGACAGACCGGGTCGTTACAATACCTTTTATAAAAATCTCATCTACTGATTTGCTGTTGTTTGGTGCCGTTCAGTCTATAATTTGGTCATCAATTGATTAAAGTTATAACTGAAAATCACATACAGAACCGAGTGATTGTATGAAAACTCAATAGATGTGCATCTTCTTTTCAAACCAGATGGACAGAAACAGAGATTGAGACTGCATATAATTTGGAAACTACTGAATTCTGTAATTGCATTATTAGAGTAATTTCGCTTGATGTATTGGTTATGATTAAGTTTTCTAATACCATGAATAATTGGAGGATTTTGAAATCGAATCTACCGGTATTCATTGGTGGTAGCATTTACATGATTAAATTGTTCTTTGCAACAATATGAGTTTAACTTGTCTGCTTGATACATGAATTGCTATGTATCCATTTATCTTTATACTTTAAAAAGTTAAATGCCTAATTTTGCTGTTACTATTAAACTTAATGGCTTAAATACAATTGTATGCCTTTCCATAAGCATAAAAACTACATAATTTCGTTATGTTGATTTTTCAATTTATTATGTATAAGATAACTTGAGATCAATTTAGCTTTAATCTTAATGTTAATCTATAGTGTATATGTTCTTTTGATTTGTTGGGAGAAGAAGATTATAGATGATGAATAGCTCAATAATTTGTTTCATAGTTGTAAAACAACAAAAAGTCTCAACTTGCTCCTTCATTTTACCTTATTTGTTGAAGAGAGGACTAAGTTCAACTCATATTTCTTTTGGAGCAGCATGCTTACAATGTTCTTTCTATGGTTGAATCCATACAAATAAATTTGTTACCTTATTTATATAGATGACAGATGAAAGTAGAGTAAGTGATGCCGGGTCAAGTGAGAGCTTACCTGTTACTCAAGATAGCAACACCAACACCATTGATACTCAAGATTCTAAGAAAAGAAAAGCCATGCAACCTAGATCCGACGTTTGGAATCATTTTGATAAATTTGAGGTAAATGGAGTTGGTAAAGCAAGGTGTAGATATTATAAACAACCTTATGCTGCTAATTCATCTAGAAATGGAACAACCGGACTGAAAAATCATTTGACTATATGCAAAGAATACACACCTAACATTGATAAATATAATAGTCAAACAAATATAAATTTTCAATCTTGCCAAAATGATGGAGGATCACTTTGGAAATTTGATCAAGAAGTGGTTAGGAGAGCCTTAATTGAGATGATATTTATTGATGAACTACCATTTAACTTTGTAGAAAATGAAGGCTTTATGAAGTTTATGAGAAAAACTCAACCACTATTTTGTCTTCCTTCTCGTAGAACAATAACAAGGGATTGTTATGAAGTTTACGGTGAGTTGAAGCAAAATATAAGAAAGTCTTTTAGAGAAGCACAACAAAAAATTTGCCTCACAACAGACACATGGACTTCATTACAAAGAATAAATTATATGTGTTTGGAAACCCACTTAATTGATAGGGATTGGAAGTTGCATAAAAGAATACTAAATTTTTGCCTTATCACTAGTCATAAGGGTGAAGAGATGGCTAAAGTTATTTCAAATGTTTGCTTGAATGGAAATTAGACAATGTATTCACTATTACTGTGGACAATGCTTCTTCAAATGATGTCACAATCAAAGAATTGTCTAAAAAGTTAGATATGTGGAAAACTAATATGATGGGTGGTAAACATCTTCTTGTGAGATGCATGACTCATATATTAAATCTAATTGTGCAAGACGGTTTGAAAGAATTTGATGCTTTTGTGGCACGTGTTAGAAATATTGTGAGGTATGTGAGATCTTTGCTTGCAAGGACCTTAAAGTTTAAGCAGTGTTGTGCACACGTAAAGGTAGAATGTACCAAAAAATTGTGTTTGGATGTTCCTACTAGGTGAAATTCTACCTATTTGATGTTGGATACGGCAACTTTGAAAAGGCCTTTGACAAGTTGCATCTTTTTTATGATGGATTTTCTGCTTATCAATGTTCTTGTGAAGATGGTAGTAGTGCAGGTCCTCTTGAATCTGATGATTGGGTGAATGTGAGGAATGTGATAGAGTTTCTTTCAAAATTTCACAAGCTCACCAAAAAAAATTCAGGTTCATGTTACGTCACTAGTAATGCTCATTTTGAGGATGTATCTGAACTTTATTGTCATTTGAAAATGTGTTTAGTTACTAAGGATGAGCATTTGAGAAAAATGGTTGAGCGGATGCAAGAAAAGTTCAATCAGTATTGGGGTGAGCCAGAAAAGATGAATAAAATGATCTTTATTGCTTCTGTCTTGGATCCACGTAACAAATTTGAATATATAGAGGGAGCACTTGAAGAACATTTTGGGGAGGAAAAGGGGAAGAAAATAAATGCTGAGGTGTATGCTTATATGAATTCTTTGTTTGAAGAGTATCTAAAAAAGTATTCAACTAGATCTTGTCCTAAATCTCCATCTAGTTCTACTTCATCTAATAACACATCTAATACATCTAATGGGAGTGTTATAACTGCATCTTTAATAAGGACGAAGCTTCACATGAAGAAACAAAAGAAAGACAATGGAAGTGGGGGTGCTAAATCGGAGTTGGATAAATACATCAGTGAAAAACAAGATCCTTTTAGGAAGAATTTGATATCTTAAGTTGGTGAAAAACATATGCTCCTAGATTTTATATTCTTTCGGATTTGGCTCGTGATGTGTTGGCCATTCCAATTTCTAGTGTGGCATCGAAATGCGCATTTAGAACCTGCGGTCGTATTCTTGATTTATTTAGGAGTTCATTGATTCCTAAATGTGTGCAAGCTCTTATTTATGTTCAAGATTGTCTTAGAGAAGAGAAGAATCTTATTAGTGTTGAAGAAGACTTGAAGTATCTTGAGGAACTCGAGCTTGGTAATCTTTAATATTTTGTGTGTATTTTAGTTCAAAATAATATATCATACTTGTTTATTTGTATGACATATTTGGTCGAATTATTTTTATATATAGAAAATAATGGAAGCACTACTAACATTGTTTCATGTATAGTTGCAACTTGAGTCGTAAGTTTAATACTCTATTTGTTTGGTGATATACTTTTGTAGTTTTGTTTTATTATCATCAAAAAATAATATTCTAACTTATGATTTATAATTTTTTTTAGGTTCAAGTGAAATCATGCCCCATGCTCCTAAAGTATGCTCTCATATTTAGGAACACTTTGAGGTGAAAGAAGATAACGGAGAAGTTCGCAAAGTAGAGGGCAAGCATTGTGGTCGAGTCTATAATGTTAATCCAAAGAAGGATGAAACATGTTCTTTAAGGAAGCATATTAGGCATTGTCTTGAGCGTCTTCCTGAAATCCGTATTTAAGAATTAGAGTATGTTGCTACTGTTAATTCTGTTATTTTTGTTGCACTGCTATTACTGTTAGACTGTTATTTCTGTTGCTACTGTTAATTCTCCTATTGCACTGTGTTTATGCATGTTAATGCTGCTAAAGTGCTACTGTCACATTTGTTAGATCTGCTACAATGCTATTGCTACACTGCTACTGCTACATTGCTGCTGCTACACTGCTGATGCTAATGTCGTTTGTCTAAGATACTTTTGTTAGATCTGCTTTTGAGGGATCGGTAGAACTCAATCATTTTGATTGGTTTGTGAGACTTGTTTATTATGATTCCCTTGCTACTCAGGAAGTTTATGCTATGTCTTTGATGGATATGTAACTAATTGGGATAGTGGTTATGGGATTATTATGAATGTGAACTTAATACTTTTTGCATAGAATAATTTCATTGTTATGTTAGTTCGTTGTTCACTTGTTCTGTTAGTTTTGAATGGCAGCATTTCATTAGTGTCACTCGTTAGATTTGAATGGCAGCATTTCATTATTATGAATGACAACATTTCATTATCACTCGTTAGTATTGCTTATTTAGCGAATATTAAACCGAAACAGTATCGTACCAAAATGAAAAATACCGCGGTATTTGGTATACACAATTAATAAACCGAATACTGAAATACCGAACCGAAATTCTTAAATACCGAACCGAAATACCGAATGCCCACTCCTAGTATAGGGGTGTAATAAAACGGAAATTAATAACAAGATAGAAAATGTAAAATCTGGTGGTAAAGAAAATCCATTGATCCAGAGTGATGTCCACCATGGTAGAGCTAATCAATGGGTTCAAGGCTCACTTTAGCCTATTATGTCATTAACTGAGGGTAAGATGGTGTGTTCAAGTCCCAACGCACTACGAGAATAAGACATCGGGTTTGAATCCTGGTGCACCATGATGATAAGAGTTGAGTTTGAGTCCCAACGCATTATAGCCTTATGGGCCCCACCACCCTGAACCATGTCTCTGGGACGACCTCTAACAGGCGTGCCTCCACCTCTAGCGACCTGACCTCCACCTAACAATCTGGCCCCTACCTCTGGCTACCTGACCCCTACCTATGGCCGGCTGGGCAGGCGGTGCCGGAACCATGGCACGAGAACCTTAGTATTGTGAACTGCTCGACGCACGAGGGAAATATCTAGCAATGTGCCTCGGGTCACCACAAGTATAACATGACTACGGCTGTTGAGATTACTAGACGGCAAACTGACCATGTCGACCTGAATAACCACCCTGAAAACCCTGAAGAGGAGGTGCACTGATAGGAGCTGGCTTATCAGAATAAGGCATATAAGATCCACGGCCACCTGGGGCACCGTGGGATTCCTGAAGTGCTGAATGAAATGGCCTGGAATAATGACGTCTACCATAAATACCCCCGCCTCCAGATGAGGCGCCGATGAATCCACTAGAATGCCGAGGTCTCTTGTCTGACCCCTGACCTCCCAATGCAAGAACCATCTCCACTCGCCTGGCCACATTGGCCGCATCCTGGAAAGAGGTCTCGCTTCCCGTCTCCTTAGTAATCCTTCTCTCTCTATCTCTCTCTCTGTGGGGAGTAGAAGAATAGCATGACGGGCCAAATCCACGAAGCTAGTCTCATACTGAGTAACATTCATGCTGCCCTGTTGGAGACGCTCAAACTGATGGAGGCGCTCCTCTCTCGTAGTAATAGGCAGAAACTTCTCCAAGAAGAGATGTCAGAACTGATCCTAAGTAAGAGCAGGCGACCCAACTGGTATAGTCAATAGATAATCTCTCCCCCATTTCTTGGCGGAACCAGTCATCTGGAAAGCAGCAAAGTCGACCCCATTGGTCTCCAATATACCCATGTTCCGAAGAACCTCATGGCAACTATCAAGGTACTCCTAGGGATCCTCTGAAGTGGCACCGCTGAAATGGATTGGGAAAATCTTGGTAAACCTATACAATCTCCACAAAGCCACGGAGGACATAGTTGTCTCATCACCGGGCGGTGCTGCAGCAACTGGCTGAACTACCCCAACTGGATGAGCTGCTGGAGTCTGAAACTGGGGAGCCATCTGCTCCGTAATGTGGGTGGCAGGAGTCTAGGCTCCTCCTCCAAACTGATATACGGTTGGTGCCACGGGGAATGCGCCTGTCTTGGACACACTCTCCATAAGTCCCACTAATCGGACCAATAAATCCTGAAGCACCAGGGTGGAAATGACCCCCCTCTGGGACCTGAGCTGGTCCTGCCGGAACGGTCTGAGCTGGAGCCTCCTCACCGAACTCTACCTGAGGCTCTGCAGCAGGAGTTGCTGCTTGGGCCCTGGGCTGAGCCCTGGCCCTGCCCCGGCCTCGGCCTCTGCCTCTCATAGGAGCGGATGTTGGAGGATCCGACTGCTGATCAGCGAAAGAAGCGGTACGTGTCCTCGCCATCTGTGAGAGAATAAGAATATAAGGGTTCAATCAGTATTGGTATAACAAGAATCGCACGACAGAGTTGAATAAAAGTGAACTTGTTCCTAACTTTGTAGCCTCTGGGAGATAAGTACCAACGTCTCCATACCAATCCCCCATACTCAACTAAGTTTGTCCGTGAATTGTGAGACCTAAGCAACCTAGTGCTCTGATACCAACTTGTCACGACCTGAATTCCCATCGTCGGGACCGTGATGGCCCCTACCGCTACACTTGCTAGGAAAGCCAACATTAGAAATATACAAAATAAAAACATTCAAAACTATATGGAGATCCGCTACAATTCAACACACGATACCAAAATAATAAGCGAAATTGTATAATAATACTGCGCAATAATACTGATGTCTAACCACCCATGATCTAGAGTCACAACTCACGGACTACTAAGAATTTACTACAAGTATTTGGCTAAAAGGAAAATGTACAACTGTTTGTGAACTAAATAAAACAGTAAATGAATATAAAAGAAGGGACTCAAGGAATCTGCGGACGTCGGCATATCTACCTCGGGTCTCTTGTGCAGAAGTCAACTACTATCTCTAAATCAGCTCGGACCGATACCTGGATCTGCACAGAAAGTGCAGAGTGCAGCATTAGTACAACCGACCCCATGTACTGGTAAGTGTTGAGCCTAACCTCAGCGAAGTAATGACGAGGCTAGGACAAGACACCACATAAGACCTTAATAGTATAATCATGCCAATGACAACAACGAAAATAAAGAAATAAAGAAGAAATAATGGGAAGGGGGCATGAAATGGGGAATCACAGTATAAGGAGTGAGAAACAATAAAAAGGCACAATTTAAAAAGTAATCCTCAAATAAATTAAGCAATTAAGACAACAAAGGAAAACTGCACGACATCACCATTCGTGCTTTTACTCTCAACCTCACCAATATATAAATAGAATGGCACGGCATCACCATTCGTGCATTAAACCTCTCATAATATACACAACATCACCCTTCGTCACCCTTCGTGCTTTACACTCATCCTCACAATATAAATAAATCATGAACGACATTAACCTTCTTGCTTTGCACTCATCCTCACAATATAAATAAATCATGCACGACATCACCCTTCATGTTTTACACTCCTTCTCACAAATCACATAATCAATAACAACGGATAGATGGGAGTGTTACATACAAACCAGTAATTCATCAATGCTTTGTATCTCATATTAAATCTCAACTTGAATCAATATTAACAAATTATTAAACCTCGGTGAAATCGGATATAAGTCTTCCAACATTTCAATAACAACAATAAGCATGGATGATAGGATTTAGGACTACAAAATTTGCAAGAATGAAATTTCACTCGTGTGCTATGACTTAATCACAACGCATAGGTGCTCGTCACCTCACCTATACATCGTATTCAACAACAAAACGCGTAGCAAGTAATCACACAATACCTATTGCCTCAAGTCAAAGTTAGACACAACATTTACCTCGCTCCAAATATCACTTAACACTCAATCACTTCTTTGCCTTTCGAATTAGCCTCCGAGTCCACAATATCTAGCAAATTTCCAACCAAATGATTCAACATAAGCCTTAGGAATCATCCCCGATAACTACGGTTCAATTTAGTTCATATTTGAAAAAGTCTACAAAAGTCAACACACGGGCCTGCTTGGTCCAAACTTGAAATTCGGACCAAAACCCAATTATCCATTCACCCCCGAGTCCGGATATACAATTAGTTTTGGAATCCGACCTCAATTTGAGGTCTAAATTACCAAATTTCGAAATCCCTAGTTTTCTACCCAAAATCCCCAATTCCACCATAAAATCCTAGATTTTAGGTTGAAATCTTGTTAAAAGAAGTAAAAGATTGAAAGAAAAGAGTCCAGAATCACTTACCTATGATTTGGGGAAGATTTGGTCTTTGAAAAATCGCCTCTTGAGGTTTAGGTTTTGAAAAATGGGAGAATGAATGAAAAATACCAGCTAAGTCCCTTTTACTTAGTCGCGGATGTCGCATTTGCGACATGAGCTTCGCAATTGCGAAGCTCGCAAATGCGAGAACCTTCACATCTCCGATGCCTTCGCAAATGCGAGGAAAGTGTCGCATTTGTGACCACTGTACCTCGCAAATGCGAGTGGATGTTCGCATTTGCAAACCTGCCCTTCCCCAGACTCCCTTCGCAAATGCGAGAACTGCTGGCCCAGGCTCTTTTCGTAATTGCGATGAAAGCCTCGCAATTGCCGTCCCTGCTTAGTTCGCATTTGCGATGCTTGATCTCGCAATTGCGAGATTAGAGACCTGCTACAGACTCAGTTACACCAACAAAGATTCTAAATCCCCAAATCACTCTGTAGCCTCTCCGAAACTCACCCGAGCCCTCGGGGTTCCAAACCAAACATGCACGCAAGTCTAAAAATATCATACAAACTTGCTCGTGCGATCAAATTGCCAAAATAGCACCTAAAACTACTGAGTTAGCATCAAAATCAATGAAATTCTCAAGAACATCTTAAAATTACTATCATCTCAATCGGACGTCCGAATCACGTCAAATCAACTCCGATTTTTATCAAATTTCATAGACATGACTTATATATTAAACCTGTACCGGTCTCCGAAACCAAAATACCGGCCCGATACCAACGAGGTCAAACATTAATCAATTTCTTTAAATCCTTAGAATTCCAGTCTTACAATTTTCATCAAAAATCCATTTCTCGAGCTAGGGACCTCGGAATTCGATTCCAGGTTTACGCCCGAGTCTCATATTTTATTACGGACCTTCCGGGACCATCAGAACACCAGTCCGGATCTATTTACTCAAAAAGTTGACCAAAGTCAACTAAAAATCACTTTTAAATCCCAAAAATTATTATCTCATAAATTTCCACATAAATGCTTTTCGGATTTACGCCCGGACTGCGCACGCAAATTGAGATGAGTAAAAATAAGGGTTTTAAGCTAACGAGCACGAAATAGAGTTTTAAATCATAAGATGACCATTTGGGTCATCACATTATAACAGTATGCTTGAAAGATATAGCTTTACTCCCATGTGGAGATATTAAAATACCATTAGTGTTATATTGCAAAATGAATCCTTGATATTGATTTGTTTATGGTAACAAATATTGTCGAGATCTTATTGGTTTTGCAAATACAGGCGTTTTTCTTAAAGTTCGTTCTTCAAACAATCTGTTTGCACGTGAGGGTACTGCTATATTATGATATTCAACAAGATTCCAATTGCATTCAAGACGATACCGCATGCATAACTCAATTAAAAGAAGGACTATCGAATGAGATAAAATAGAGCATATTTCACCAAAGTTCTATTTCAGACATGATCGATGTTCAATTATTCAAGTGATAATTTGACAAACTTCTTCACCAGGCATTGTGATAACTAGGATTTTTACCTTGTTTTCCGCCCTTCATTGCTTAGGTTTTGGTTATATTTGTACACAAAGCAGCCCCAATAGCTTATATGTTGTGCTTGTTGCAGGATTGAACCAAAATTGACGACATGCAGTGAAGGATATGCTCAAATCAGGAGTGAATCTTGCACAATTACCAAGGGCAACAAAAATGCCCAACTAAAGGATTCCCACCACGGCCGCGGTCCTTTTTACCGCGGTCCGCGATCCCAAGCTTCAGAGAACCTGCACAAGGCAGCTTCCCACCACGGTCGTGGTCCACTTATCGTGGTCCGCGATGCAGAGATTTAGAGAACCTGATACTAGGTCATTTCCCACCGCGGCCGCAGTCCGCGGTCTGAAGATTCAGAGAACCAGAATTCAAGGCCAAGAAGCACCGCAGCCGCGGTCCGCGGTCGAGCATATTCAGAGACCAAGAAGCCAAGGTTATAGTTGTCCACCACGGACCGCAACCGATTTTGTGCGGTCCGCCCGTGGTAGCCCCGCATGGGCATTTTTGTCCATATTTTCGGCTGAGTATAAATAGCTCATTTTGTAATTTTATTAGGCATCTTTTGAATTTTCTGAACGAAAGAGCACGTGAATAGCTAGTTTTTCATCTTTTTAGCTTATTTCTAGCATTTTTAACATTGAACCCTTGAGTTTATTGTTAAGAATCATTAATATGGGTTCTATTTCATCTCTTTCATTGAATTTATCTCTGATTATGAGTAGCTAGACCCATTAGCTAGGGTTGTGGCTCAACCCTAGTGTGGGTATTTGATGGGTTTCTAAAATTAGGGTTTGGATGTTTATGGGTGTTTGCTATTTGGAAAATTTAGGGTTCTTATTGCTATAATTAGTGATTGCAAACACTAATTAACCTTTCCATGACTTGGGTCCTTCTTGAGAAAGAGGATTTGAGTCTAGAAAATTAGCCTAACAAGGAATTAGGGCATTATCAAGAGATTGGTAGTCCCAATCAATTGGGTTGAACCCAGAAATGGTAAATCCCTACTTGAGCCCTAATTAACGGGTTAACCTCGAGAGCGTAATACCCTACTTGCACCTCAATTGCTTGATTAATTGACACCCAATTGGCCTCGAGAGAGGTAATTAGGGCAAAGCAACTCAAACTATTGAGAGGTATAGAGTGGGCACATCTGTGCATTGGTTATAGCTGTATCCCTAATCAACATCCTTACTTTAGAACATTGAAATCCATTAAGTACCCGCTTAAGTGAAAGTCGCGACCCTAGTGCCTTTATCCTTATAAGAAAACAACATCAAAACAAATTAGTGAATCAATTAGCATTTAACAATAGCTTAATACTTAATATAGTTCAAAGAACCCTATCATGAGAAGTGCAATTAGAAATACAAGGCTCTACTAGTTCACATAGACACTCACTCCAATTGTTGACTCCCTGAGGATTCGATCCCCACCTATCGGGTAAAAGTTGCACCGACCTTTGTCTTCCTACTCCTATAGTAGTGAGGGTGAGAGCCGATCACTTTTTGGCGCCGTTGCCGGGGAGTTAAGACGGTGTTGATTATCTACGTGTCTAGTAGCGTTAAGTGTTTTGCTTTCCTTCTGTTTTTAACGTTTTTGTTTAATCTACTCAGGTAAAAAATGGCGGATCCAATGGGAAACATTATTGCGGGGGAGGATGTATATGATAATCAAGAGGACGAAATCAATCAATTACCTCCACAATGTAGGGGCCGACAAGCCAATCTACAAGATGATATACCAGACCCTCCCCCGCCCCTAACTCCTAGAGCTGCCCCTCGGGTCCTTCCAAACGAAGGGTATGCTAGTGCTATTGTTCCGCCGAGGATTCGGGCAGGGAACTTCCAAATTACAAACGTGATGCTCACCCTCCTAGAGCAACATGGGTATTTCACCGAAGCCGTGCACCAGAATGCCTATAAGCATCTCAAGGGCTTCGTAGATACTTGTTGGGGAAGTAAACAGACAAATGTCTCGGAGGATGCATTATGACTCAGGCTGTTCCCTTTCTCTTCGGGGGAAATCCCTTGATTGGCTCGAGCGTCTCCCCAACCATTCAATATCAACTTGGGATGAGCTCGCGGACAAATTCATTGCCAAATTCTTTTCCCCGAGTCATATGGCGGCGCTTCGAGATGAAATATTGGCCTTCAAACAAGAACCCAATGAGACCTTACATGAGATATGGGAGAGATATAGGACCATGGTTAAGGAATGTCCGAACAACGACATGAATGAAGCCATGATCCAACAGACTTTCTACCGAGGGATTAACATTGTGAATCAATGTGTGGTCAATCAGTTGGCCGATGGAAATTTTATGAAGTTGACTTATCCCGAGGTATGTGAGATGAGATGGCCGAAATATCATCGGCTTGGAAAAGTAGAGCTAATGTGCCTCAAGGAGAGACTGGTGTGATTAGTCTCCATAAAGAGCTCCAAGAACAAGGGCAAGCAATAACCGAGTTCACTACTACCATGAATCAACTTGCCAAGGCCCAACTCCAACTATTGCAAGGGCCGAAGCAAGTGAATGCTATGGAAGGAGTGAACATGCAAGGAAATCAAATGAGACCTCGGGGGAACTATAAGCAAAACCATAATGATCAAAGTGACCAAGGGCCTAGTGGGTATGGCCAAGATGAAAAGTATGATGCCAAGAGGAAGATGTGATGTATGCAAACAACTATCAAGGTCAAGGCAATAGTCAAAACAACAACCAAAGTTGGAGAAACCAAGGCAATAACCAAAGTTGGGGGAATCAAAGACCGAGAAACTGGAATAACAACAACAATGCTCGGAATTGGGGGAACAAAAACAACGATCGTCAATGGGGGAACAATAATGCCCGACAGTGGGGGAACAACAATGAGGAAAATTGGAATGGGGGAAACAACAACAACAACTGGGGAGGCAACGGTAATCGGGGGTGGGGATTTCAAAGGCCCCCGATGTACCAACAACCAAGCAATCCATCCCCGTACCAATCTCAAGGGCAAAGTTCATAGGGCTCGGATATGGGTAGAATTGAAAATATGTTCAAGCAGATGATGGAGAGAAATGCAGACTCCGATGCTCAGTTGGCCTCTCACAATACCTCTATAAGGAACCTCAAAGTACAAATGGGCCAGATTTCACATGCCTTAAACACACGCTCGAAGGGTGCACTACCAAGTAATACGGGGGTGAACCCCAAGGGTGGGAACAATAATAATATCGGTCATGCCATGGCGGTGACTATGAGAAGTGGAAAGGGTGGTGAAGCAAATACTTTGAGGCACAAGAAGATTGTTGTTGATGATGAAGACATGCCCCAAGAAGAGTTACCGGTTGAAGTGGAACAAGTGATGGATGACCCAAGTGAAGGTGAGTCAAGAATTGACATACATGACAATGGGGAGGACTTGGAAAGGAACGTGAACTCGTCTAGGGAGCACGTAATTCATATGCCGGAGCTGGTGGCCTCACAAGACAAGGCACCATTGCCTAGGCCACCTCCTCCCTACCCTCATAGATTGGCCAAACAAAATCAAGAGACTCAGTTCAAAAAGTTTATCGATATGATGAAGAGTCTCTCCATCAACGTTCCATTGGTGGAAGCCTTGGAGCAAATGCCTGGATACACTAAGTTCATGAATAACTTAGTGAGAAAAAAAACGGTCCATGGAGTGTGAGACCATCAAGATGACTCACCAAGTGAGTGCTATAGTTCACTCCATGGCACCGAAACTTGAGGATCTGAGTGCCTTTACTATTCCTTGCACGATTGGGAGTGCAGACTTTGCCAAAGCCCTGTGTGATCTTGGGGAAAGTATTAACTTGATGCCGTATTCAGTGTTTAAGACTTTTGGGATCGGACAACCTAGGGCGACCTCTATGCGTTTGCAAATGGTGGATAGGTCGATGAAGAGGCCCCTAGGTATTATTGATGATGTGCTAGTGAGGGTGGACAAGTTTATATTGCCAGCAGATTTTGTCATTCTTGACTGTGAGGTCCCCATTATCTTGGGAAGGCCCTTCCTTGCCACGGGGAAGGCCTTGGTTGATGTAGAAGCTGGGGACTCACGTTTAGAGTGGGAAATGAGAAGATGGTATTTCATGTATGCAAATCTATGAAGCAGCCTAACAACACGGAAGTTTGCTCATTTATGGACCTCGTGTTTGAGGTTATTATTGATGATGCCAGTGCTATGATCCATGTTGATGACCTTGTAGAGTTGGCCTTATTGAATCATGAGGACTCCGTGGTGGATGGTGTTCTTGAAAGTACCCATGCCCTTCAAGTCATGGGGTCTTATTCTTATGCTCCCAGAAAATTATCCTTGGACTTGGAGAACCGGAAGACTCCACCAACAAAGTCTTCCATTGAAGAACCTCCGAATCTGGAGTTGAAGCCACTTCCTTCCCACCTCAGGTATGAATATCTTGGTCCATCTTGTACTTTACCTGTTATTCTTTCCTCCTGTCTAGCTCAAGTACAGGTGTCACGACCCCAAATCCTAACAGGCCGTGATGGCGCCTATCATGGAACTAGGCTAGCCAACCATCACCTTACTGCGCTTTTTGTTCAATTATAATAGTTCAAAATTAAATAATAATCAAACAATCACATCATAATTAATATAATTAAGTATTAGCATTCCCATATTAACCTAAACAACCTCCCAAGAACTGGAGTCAATAGTCATGAGCATCTAAGAATAAATAAACTAACTCTGCTAAAACTATAATATATGTCTCTGAATCAAATGCTAAGACTAAATAAGGAAGGGAAATGGAGAAGCTGTGGACGCTGGACAGCTACCTCTAAATCCCATTAAATGCTGCTATCAACTGCGTCAGCTACTGCTGCGAACTAGTACCTGGATCTGTGCACAGAGGCACAAGGAGTCTTTATGAGTACGCCAACTCAGTAGTAATGAAAATAAATCACAGTCTGAGTAATATAAACACACAGAACATGTACACAATTCCACAAACCAGTAAAACACCAAGTCACCACGTGACATTCATCAAATAATGAGTTCGAAATCAGTTTTCAGAAAAACCTTCGAAACAAGTGCAATATCAGTATATCTCAGTAAAATTCTCAGTGAAACCAGTGGGAAAACTAAGTAAATCATAGGTTGGAAACTCAGTAAAATCTTTCATAAAACTGCCCCTCGGGCCAAAATCATTTATCGTAACCATTGCCCACCAGGCATCCTCACAATCACTCTGCTCATCAGGCATCCTTACAGTCACTCTGCCCATCAGGCATCCTCACATTCACTTTGCCCATCAGGCATCCTCACAGTCA
>ML295681.1:47178-58874 GCA_005239495.1 Nicotiana undulata | reverse complement strand
ATTCTTAAGGACTAAGTGACTAAATATCACTGCAACCATTCCGATTCCAAGCCTACCAACTCTCACACATCAATAACAGTATATCCAATCCATAACAAGTCAATAACAAGAATATTAATGCAAGTTTTACGTAACGACAGACCGGGTCATTACAACTAGGTTAGTTGCATTTACCTCATAGTAGCTATCTGTATCCAGGACTCAGTTGTACTACCGTCTCGGACCCGATCCCTTTATTTTTATCGATGATCCAAGGTTAGCCAATGCATCCGCTTTTGCGTTATCTTCCCTCGGGATTTGAGTAATCGACCACTCCCCAAATCGCTCCAACATAACTCGTACTTTATCACATATTGTTGCATGCGTTCCTCTTTGGTTTCAAAGATCCCGTATACCTGATTTACCACCAGCTATGAGTCGCATTTGATTTTGATGACCTCGAAATCAAGTCCCCGGGCCAGTTCAATCCTTACAATCAAAGCCTCATACTTTGCTTCATTGTTAGTTACCGTTCTAATAGCTTGCCTTAGGGTTTCCCCTGAAGGCATGATTAATATTATACCAAGCCCGGACCATTTTACGTTGGAAGCTCCGTCCGTAATAATTTCCAAACCCCCAATTTTGATTCCGACACCATTATTGCAGCCATGGCTTGTGACTTAATTGCAGTCCTTGATTTATATCCTTTGCCGAACTCACTCATTTTGACAACCCATTTGGAAAATATACCCGAGAGCTCGGGTTTGTGTAGGATGTTCCACAAAGGAAAAGTGGTCACCACGGCTATCGGGTGACATTAGAAGTAGGGCCTCAACTTTCGAGCGGCGACTACGAGAGCTAAGGACAGTTTCTCCAAATGGGGGTAGCGAGTTTCTGCACCCGTTAAATTTGTACTAATTTAATAAATGGGAGATTGTGTACCTTCGTCCTCACGGACTAAAATTACACTTACTACGACTTCCGAGACCGCGAGGTAAACTAATAAGGTTTCACCTTCTTTTGGTTTCGAAAGCAATGGAGGGCTTGACAAGTAATTTTTCAAATCCCTCAAAGCCTGTTGGCACTCCGGGGTCCATTCGAAATTATTTTTCTTTTTGAGCCATGCGAATAAACAGTGACATTTTTCTGATGACCGGGAAATGAACCTGCTCAAAGCTTCCAATCTCCCCGTGAGCCTTTGGACTTCCTTCACGCTTTACAGTTGATCTAGAATGTCTTCGATGTCCTTGATCTTATTGGGGTTGAACTCAATTCCCCTTTGCGATACCAAAAATTCCATAAACTTACCAGAGCTGACCCCGAACGCGCATTTCTCGGGGTTAAGTTTCATATTACACTTCCTTAGGATGTCAAAAGTTTCTTCAAGATGTTTAAGGTGATCACTTGCATTTAAAGACTTAACGAGCATATCGTATATATAAACTTCCATAGTTTTTCCTATTAGTTTTTCAAACATCTTATTCATGAGTCGTTGATAAGTGGCTCTAGATGTTTTCAACACGAAGGGCATCACACTATAGCAATATGTACTGAAATTTTGTTTTAAACGAAGTCTTTTCCTGGTCCTCCAAGTTCATATTAATTTGATTGTACCGGAATAAGCATCGATGAAACTCATTAACTTGTGCCCGACTGTAGCATCAATCATTTGATCGATGTTTGGCAGTGGGAAAGAGTCTCGAGCACACCTTATTCAAATCTTTATAATCTACACGCATGAAAAATTTATTATTCTTCTTAGGAACTACTACTACATTAGCTAGCCAGCCTGGATACTTTACCTCTCGGATCGAACCGATATTAAGTAAGCGAGTTACCTCTTCCTTGACAAATTTATTTCTGGCTTCGGCAATAGGGCGTTTCTTTTGTCTTACCGAAGGTATGTTGGGATCTAAACTTAACTTGTATACGGATACCTGTCATATCCGCATGGGACCATGCAAGACAATCGATATTAAATATAAGAAATATAATAAAGTCAAATCTGAGCTCGGGATGCAGTCCTGTCCCCAAATGGGATTTCCCTTCTAAGAATTCTTCGAACAACGCAACTTGCTCAAGCTCTTCCGCTGTGGATTTCGTTGCATCTGTCTCTTCTGGAACCTGAAAATATCTCGGCACCTGATAAAATTCCGACGTTTCTTCCCCCAGGATAACTTCATCTAGTTCGGGAGCGGTCGCCAGATCCTGTAATTGCTATGCCGCGTGTTCCTTTCCTTTGCTACTTGAGATCAAAATTTCATTCATCTCCCTTGCCGCCGATTGGTCACCCCTTATCTGTTTAACTCCATCGGGCGTTGGAAACTTCAACAATTGACGATATGTTAATGGTACAATTTTCATTTCATGCAACCACGACCTTCCCAGAATAATGTTTTATCCCATATCACCATCTACCACTTAGAAAAGAGTTGTTTTCATTACTCCTTCGGCGTTTGTGGGTAACAAAATCTCTCCTTGGGTTGTCACGCTCGCGAGGTTGAATCCGGCGAGGAGTTTTGTGGCCGGAATGATGCTTCCGGTGAGTTTAGCTTGCTCCAATACTCTCCATTTGTATTATGTTGGCCGAACTTCCTGGATCCACTAGAACACGTCTAATCTTAAAATCAAGCACATTTAAAGAAATTACCAATGCGTCGTTGTGCGACAACAACAATCCGTCTACGTCCTCCTCCGTAAAGTGATATTGTCTACGACGACTTCCCGGAGCCTTTTGCTATGGGTTATTGATATTTTTGTCTTTTTTTCTTTTGAAAAGGTCACCCCGTTAATCTTGTTCCCTCCGAAGATCATGTTGATCATTTGGCGCGGGAGATCTTCTCTTGCTTTCGAGGTTTCCGCGTTGTCCCGGTCAAGATCATAATTGTTCTTATCTCGGTCACTCAAGAATTCTCTGAGATGACCATTCTTCAACAATGTTGCCACTTTTTCCCTGAGGTGTCAGCAGTCTGTTGTCCTATGGCCATTCGTCCCGTGGTATTCACACCACAAGTTGGGATCCCTTCGACTAGGATCAAATTTCATTAGTTTCGTGAACCGTGCTTCTTTGATGTTTATCATGGCTGACACCAACTCCACTACAATGACGTTGAAATTGTATGATGACAACGTGGGGTAGGAAGGATCCCGTGCCCCTGGTGCTTCTTTATCCTGCAATGATCTATTTTTCCGATCGCGATCAGTCCTTCTGTCGATGGCGAACCTGTCCGCCGATCGGAAGCCTCTATCGCGGCCTTCAGTCTGTTCGTAGGGAAAAAAACCTTCCCCTCGAAGACCGTCTTTCCGTGTCGAAATTGTCTTTTGATTTTTCTCTTTTCTTTTCCCATCTTTTTGTCGACGATGGAAAGCCAACCTAATCATCTTTGATCCTTATCTTTGATTCGTACTGGTTGTGGACATCCGCCCAAGTCGTTGCTTGAAACTCAAGCAGGCTTTCCATCGATTTCCGGGAAACATCTGAACTTCTCGGATTCAGTCCCTTGGTGAAAGCTTCAGCCGCCCATTCATCCGGATTGCCGGAAGCAACATTCTTTTCTTACGGAATTGAGTAATAAACTTTCGTAGCAACTCAGACTCTCCTTGCGCAATCCTGAATATGCCGACCTTTCGTCCCTGTACTGTTATGGCCCCGACATGAGCCTTGATGAAAGAGTCCGTGAGAATCTCAAAAGAGTTTATGGAATGCTCGGGTAACTGTGAATACCACGTCAAGGCTCCCCTTGTGGGAGTCTACCCAAATTTCTTCAGCAAAACATATTCAATTTCGTGAGAAGCTAAATCATTTCCCTTCACCCCAGTTGTATAGGTGGTAATATGCTCCGGTGGGTTTGAAGTTCTATCATACTTTGGCACATCAGGCATTTTAAACTACTTCGGGATTAATTTTGGTGCCGCAATTGGCTTGTATGGAAATTGAGTATACTTCTTGAGTCTAGACCTTTCAGCACCGGTGGTGTGCTCGGTATTTGGTCCATGCGAGCGTTCACTTCCTCTCATAAACTGTAAGAGTTCATTCTTGAAAGGATCATTTTCGTTATTGGGGCCGGATCTGCTTCCCCCAAGCCCCATCGGAGCCAACTTCGCTCCTCGGGGTGTTGTTGTCGACCCTCTGCGTTGTTTGATTCGTGGTGCGCCGGGAGGAACCAGATCTCGTCGATTCGCATTATTCGAAGCCCCCGACAGCGCCTGCTTCAACTCCTTCATAACCTTATCCTGTCGCGTGAGGTGCCATAGAATGATCGCCTGTTATTCTTGTAGGACCCTTACCGCGTCAACGTCATGTTCCTCCTCAGCATCATCGGGAGTTGTCTCCCGAACATGTCGAGGATATTGCCTGTCATTCACCGACGTGGTGTTATTCCCCTCATTGTGGGTGTGAGTGATTGAGTCCTCAAA
This sequence comes from Nicotiana undulata, assembly GCA_005239495.1. Taxonomy (NCBI): domain Eukaryota; kingdom Viridiplantae; phylum Streptophyta; class Magnoliopsida; order Solanales; family Solanaceae; genus Nicotiana; species Nicotiana undulata. The sequence goes on along the minus strand of ML295681.1, from coordinate 54,479 downwards.
ATGAGGTTTATCCCTTCGAACCTCGGGATTGTACGTGTTGTTAACACCGTTATCTGCCATTTCTTATGATTTCTTCTAAGACAAAATAATCAAAACACGTTAGTAAAAAAGGCAAGGATCAACTTAATTGCACGCCTGTCTAGACCCCACGGTGGGCGCCAAGCTGTTTACCTGTAAAACAGTACAGTTGAATTTATACGTAGTTTCTAGACAAGTGAATTAATTTGATCCTGAAATAACAAGATAATTGAAGAAATATATAACACTTAGCCTTGATAGGAAGACGAAATGACATGAATAAAGACTCTGGTAGTGAAGCCTCTGAGTGCAATAGTAATAAGAACAGAAAATAAGAAGATAAAATTGATTAGAGCTTTGAGTAGATTATAGTATTAGTTTGCCAGAATTTTTTTTCTCCTTACAATGATAACAAAGTTGACTATTTATAGCTACATCTAGAAAAGGAGGTCTCAGGATCGTACCCTTCTTTAATGTTAATTATGAGGGTCATTGATGAAGATGTAATGGTGACCATAAATGCCAAATTCCTTATAACGGGCAACGTACCTAATGCTGTGGAATATCCTTCATTAAATGCCATCCGGTGATAGAGGGGACCGTGTCCTTCGATTTTGACTGTCCCCGTCTTAAGTTCCATGTGTCCCTCTTTTGAGCGGTCACGTAACATAACATATTTTACTCTATACCGTGATACCGTGAGTACATATCAAATTGTCTTAATGTTGGATTCAATGTTAAAAGAAGAAGTGGTACAGTAAATAAGAAGGTGGAAAAAAGAGAGAATAATACATAATCTTTTCCAAATGTTTGAATTCTAAGACGTTAAATGGAGAAGAGAGGCATAAAAGAGTTGGTTCCAAGTATCAGGAACTCCAGAAAGGCAAAAATGTGTACAATCAACGCCTCCATAGCCATTGTAATTGCCAGGATGTCCATCTTTTCTTAAATGGGTTAGTATTGTAATATCCAGCAGAAATATTGACTTTGACTTATTCTTCAATACTTCTTTCACTATTTTTGCAGGTAATGGCAAACCACCTGGGTATATTGATCCAACTACCGGTGTTGTTTGATTTAAACAACCCTTCACTCCTGGCTCACCCCAATCTTCTCCGCTGAAAAAAAAAAAACAAAGTGCGAAATCCATTAGCATTAAGGTAAAAAAGGGCAAATTTGCTCCGTATTATTTGAAATTGCTCAATTTTGTGTCGCTTTTGCCTTGAACATAGTTATGCATAAGGGTAATTTTAAATCGAACATTTATCGGTCTACACCTATTAAGGAGTTCACCTTTTATCATTAATTAACAATAAAAGTGATAACCTTAATTTATCCATTGAAAATATAAGGCAACTTTGAAAAAAAAAATTGATTTCTTCTTGATATTTTGAAAAGGTTAAATATTGTGGACCACAAAAAAATATGAACAAAAATCAATTAAAATGAATTGGAGAGCACAGTAAAAAGTTGAAAGAAATAAATATGATTTTTTTTTCTTAAAGAATTTGGACTCATGGAGTCCATGTCCATTCATTTCACGATGGAGCTTCTTTATGACAATGAAGGCCAAATATGAGATGATTTGCTAATATAGAAAAGAAAAAAAAAAGTTTAATGGAAGGCAAAACGAGAGATATTTTCAATAGTACACGAGCATATTTGGATATTTTCTCTAGAATTAAAATCAACAATTATATCTTACTAGTGATGAGAAGCAGCTTCCCCTTGGTAGAAAACTTTGGTTTTGGTCAGGTCCACTTCTGTGTCAACCCATTTGACCCATGTATTTAAACCTCTCCGAAATGCAACCATACGATTCATATCTTTCACTACCTTGCCACCATCCTCAATATAATCCCACCTATACAAATTTACACCATTTAAAAAAAAAAAAACATCCTGGTTAACACGATAATAAATTACCTGTTATCACAAGTTAAATATATTGATAATGTGAAAAATATTTACACGTTCAGTGCGTATAATTTAATTCCTTAAAAGAAGGTTTTTTTTAGAGGAAAAAGTGAATAGGTAATGTGAGTTCTTACGGTTGCCTTGGCTTTCTCCTCGCCCACCAAAGCCAAGTGTTGAAGATCAAAACATCAGCTTGCTTCCAAATCTCTCCATTTTTAATGGAATTGAGTTTTAATACTTTTCCAATATGTTCTTCTTCAACGTCTACTAGGTATAATGAGTTGAATAATGTGGCTGAGACGTCGTAATCCTGCAAATGAAAGTCCAGAAAAATAATACTATATGATATGAAAATAAAAATGGTGCAAAATGGTTTTGATTTATTAAGTTTAGGAAATGAAATAAAATAGAGTCCAACATAGGAAATGAAGAATATAGATATAGTTACTTACCTCAAAAATTACAGTAACGCTTTGGTTGGTTAACTTGGTCTTATAATTTATTCCAGGCACTGAAACATAGAGTAAGCATAAAAATGAGTCATAATTATTTAGACTTAGAGAATCCCCAATAAACATGATCTGCTTCCCCTTGAATCTCTCCAGAAAATCTCTACCATCAAACCTGCAAGAAACTTCACGTCAGATGCATACATCGGAAAATATTATTACGATAATTCTTTCAAACTGCGCATTATGACGTTTTTAAGGCAGCTCGATGCACAAGATATCTCGTGTTCACGCAGGGTTCGAGGAAGAGAAGCATCTCAAGGTGTATGATGTGGATATGCTACTTGTAACTCGTGACCTACAGATCACATGAAGATACTGTTGCTCCGAACTTTTTAATTATGACATTTTGATTACATTATTTATCATATATTGTAATAAATATTTGCATAAAACCAAACTTCCCCCACCAGCAAACAAATAGAGCTAAACTAAAATAAATCAGACGAGAGCAGGCAAGGCCGACCGAGCTACTACAAGAAGGGTGATAAGCTGAATATCCTAAGAATTATACATTGTATATATAAGTTAAGATTTCACTATTTATACATAAATATTAAACGGAATAGGGCCAAATATATACCTGTACTATCAGAAAAGGATTAAATGTACTTCTCGTTATACTTTGAGTCTAAATATATCCCTGTCGTTATACTATTTGATCAGATATACCCCTTTTCCGTTAAGTTTGTCCAAAGTGGACATCCAATCCTACGTGACACTGACATTTAATGAGGTAGATGCCATATGACTTGCTACCTCAACACCCCTAACTCATTTTACCCTCCCCTCTATTTATTTCCATCACTAAAATTTCTTTCCCCTTCACCACTATTGCCACAATTATCGCTGCCATGAAATATTGTATTTCAAATTTTAGTCTTCTATATATGGATTAGAGGCAGTGAAGTGGCATTCCATGTGTCATCCACCTTATCAAATATCGGTGCCACGTAGGATTGTATGTCCACATTGGACAAACTTAACAAAAAATGGGTATATTTGAACCAATAGTATTACGACAGGGGTATATTTGGACCCAAAATATAACGAAGGGTATATTTAAACATTTTCTCACAGGGGTATATTTGGCCCTTTGCCAAATATTAAATCTTGAACAACTTTTAACGAAATTTCTGGCTTCACGAACAGGAAGAGAGAAAATACGTACCTTGGTAAATCACAATCAGTAGGTTGCCATCTATACTTAAGATATTGTCGATCAGGGCGCATGGTACAATCAAATGTCTTTCGAATAAATGGACAAGTTGTCGTGTTATATAAAGGATGAAGATTATCATCCAACACCCAACTCCCTTCAAACAAGTTGCAATTTCTAATTTCTGATTGTTCATCATGTTTTGATATTCCTTTTGTATTTCTTTCAATTTGAACTAACTTCTTAGCAAATGCATCTGAATAAAACCTTGAGAATACTGTCAACATGGCTTCGAAAACAAACACAAAACTCACCATAAACAAGGCACCAAGAATATATACTAAAGTACTATTCACACCTTTAGCCATCTTCTCTCTCTCTCTCTCTCTCTTTCTAAGCAAATGAAACAAAAAATCCCTGAAAATAATAGTTGGGATGAGATATTTTCAGGTTGATAAATAAAAGATATAGAGCTAGTATTTTAAGATTTTGTAGCGTCATTAAAATCAAGACAAGCAATGTAGCACGTGTGTTGATACTACTACTATTGATTAATTAAGGAATGATAGTAATTGTCATAAATCATAATTGTGGATAGAAATGGAAAGGTGATTGAGTACATGCATGAGCCAATTTATCATGAACATGTACAGAGCACATGGTATAAGTTAGTGAAGTTGTGGAAGTGTACATTAAAATCGAATAAGAAAATACTTGAATATTAAGCATATGATCATTCGTTTAAATTTGACCACCCTATTTCTACTTGAGATATGCAAGCTAGCTCTCATCTAAGTGCATATAATCCTATAAAAGGAGACTTGCGACATGTACCTCATTCAGATTGTTATGAAAATCATGTTTTTTTTTCCCAAACAGAATTCAAAGTTTTATGCTTAATAAAGATTCTTGGATACATACCATATCCTTACGTCCTGTTTGGATGGTCGTTAGGTCATTATGTTGTTTGTATTGTGTTGTGTTGCATTGTACCGTATCATTTTAATGTATACGATGTTTGGATATATTGTATTGTTTGTCGTCTTTTCATGATATCATGCACCAACAATATGAAAAATGAAATTGCAATATTATAAAGAAAAAGTAAGGTATGAGGTAGAATTATTATATGAAAAGGTAAGAGTAGAGGATAAAATAGAATTATTTAATAATAAGGAACGACAAGATGAGAAAGAAAAATAAGGTAATGACACGAGCACACCAAATCGGTCATTTCATAAAGTGATACTTTTCGTTATTACGTAACGATTGATTTAATTTAACAATACGATACAATAAAAATTAAGTAATAATCAAAACAAACATTGTATTTAAAGTAACACTACGAAACAATAGAGCGGGTAACAACCATCCAAACAAGAAGTCTCTTCTTCTTCTTCTTCTTCAGTGGAGAGCATATTGATTTGATTTCTAGTGCGTCTCGTCTTCTTTAGGTGATGAAGATGAAGGGAACTTTTGTTTTGATTTCTTTAGTTTGATTAATAGGTTGTTTTCTTTCGCGGACATATATATATATGTGCAGCAGAAGTAAAATTGACAACTAGAGAGGTGATCATCTAGACACAAAGGAATATAATTATAAAGTTATAATACCTCCACAATGGCATAAGCCGTTGTGCTAACAAAATCATACTTGACTTAATATATGTATGTTCTACGGTTATAAGTCATTATATACGTCAAGTTATTTTCGAGCGAAATTTCATGTTCTGTTAAAATATATGTTCTCTATAACAACAGTTTACTGTAACATCAAAAATATATCTGGAACAAACAAGACTATTACAAAGATGTTTGACTGTATATATTTCTTTTAAGACACAAAATTCCTATTTTCTAGGGTCAGTACTTTGACTGTATATTAAATAAGAGATGCATAAAAAATCTGATTCCAAGTATCAGGAACTCCAGCAAGGCACCAATGAGTACAATCCATGCCTTTGAATTCATTGTATTTGCTGGGATGTCCATCTTTTCTGAGTTGTGAGAGTTTTGTTATGTCAAGTAAAAATACTGGTTTTGAGATATTACTCAACACTTCTTTCACTATTCCTACAGCAACTGGTAAGCCACTTGGGTATGTTGATCCATTTACTGGAGTTGTTTCGTTCAAGCAATTGTTCACATTAGGTTCCCCCCAATCTGATCCACTGAACATCCATTATAAAATAATTAGTAGTAATTAAAGATATAAATTGCAAGAAAAAACAATATTGACTTAGGACCGGTTTGGACATAGATTCTCAAATATTTTTTGGAAAAGCTGATTTTGGTGAAGTTTGATGTGAAATTGAAAAAAATTTGAGGCAGGTTTTGACATGTTAAAAATTCTTTTTTATTTCAAGCCAAAAAGTCCAAAATGGTCATGATTTGGCCCAAAAAGCAGGTGTTCGTCAACGAGGAAAGCTGCTGAACTTCAGACTCGAGCGGAGAAAGAGGGCCAGGCTGAAGTCTTAAGCTATATTTGGGATTTGAAGTTTTGATGTTCAAAATCGCCCAAAAACTAGATTTATTATATAAACAAACACATTTTTGAATTTTTTTTTGAATGAAAACTTTCAAAACTTATGGCCAAACGCCTACTTAATATTATAGCTCAAAAAAGTAATACTATATAAATAAATAAAATAAAAATACTTACTGGTAATGGGCTGGAGATGCTCCTTGAAAGAAAACTTTGGTTTTGTTTGTATCCACATCTGTTTCAACCCATTTGGCCCATGTATTTAGTCCAGCCCGGAAAGCTTCTACCCGGTCCATATCTTTCGATATTTTGCCACCAAGTTCAATAAAATCCCACCTTGAACCAATATTCAAACATCGTGAGTTTATATTTCTTTAAATAATAATAAAATTAAAAAAAATAACCCAATGCATTAAGCTCGGCTACGTGTGGCCCGATGAAGAGCCAAATCAAATTGATTATATTGTACAAATTGATTACTTATAAGTTGTACCACTGCTCTAGTCACAAAGCGGTAATTCATACTATTAGATCAAGACTCCTTTCCGCGAAATAACGTTAAGAATAAAAAAAAAAAAAAAATTGAATGTTAATCAACATACGGTTGTTGGGGTCCTCGTGTTGAATACCAAAGCCAAGTATTGAAAATCAACCAGTCGAATTGCTTCCAAATTTGTCCATTTTTAATTGAATCGAGTTTCAACACTCGTCCAATAGGTTCAACTTCAACATCTACTAAAAGATTCGAATGAAATAATACAACTTGAACTTCATAATCCTGTAATTTAAAGAAAAATATTTTAGTGTTCCACCTCACATACACACACAATATTTGATGTAAAGAATATTTCCTTATTCAACTATTTTGAATTCGTGCCGCATAGAGCCCATTACAATTCATATATACATAAATTGCATAAAGAAGAAAAGAGGTTTACCAGAAATGTGACAGTGACATTTTCTTTAAATATCTGTTGATTGAATTTTGCATCTGGGACTGCAGCATTAAGCAAGCAGAGAAGGGATTCAAAATTATTAAGACTCAAAGAATCCCCAACATACATAATCTTCTTTCCCTTAAATCTTGTCAATAAATCTTTGCCATCAAATCTACAAATTATTCCCCAAAACACAAAGAAATCAACTAGTTAGAACGGAATGAAACACGTGCAAAACATTTATTTTTGTTAGAATCATGTACCCTCCCCCCCCC
>ML295681.1:32134-47064 GCA_005239495.1 Nicotiana undulata | reverse complement strand
TTTTTTTAAAAAATTTTCCCCCCCCCCCCCCCCCCCCACTTAGATATTTATCCTTTGTGAAGAAATTAAAATTTTGGTCAAACTTCATTTATAATTAGGAAAACGTTTTAATTAATATCTTTATCAACAAGATGCAATGTCGTAATTCCTTGGTGTAATAGGTAATGCTCCATTGTTTCCTTCTAAATATTCATTTCATTGTGTTCGGCCAGCTTGTACATGTCTCGACGAATTTCACGGGATACCTGCTACTTTCCATCAATAACAAATACCTATCTACCAAAGCGTGAATAAATAGGAAGAAATTACCTAGTTATTTTACATGTTTTTTTCCCAAAAAAGATTTGATGCTTTAGAATCCATAGTATTATTTCACTTTCTTTGAATATCTAACTTTTTGAAACAATTACCAACAAGGATTGTGGTGGAGTGATAAGTATTCCTTCATCCTTAACTAGAGGTCTCGGGTTCGAGTCCCTAGGTATAGAGTCGCCTTAGTTAGGGAGCCCTTACTCCCCAATGTGAGACTTTCTGGCGCGAATTCGAATTTAGTCGAGACCCAATGTGGGTACCGGAAACAAAGTGGGAAACCCTAAAAAAAAAACTTTTTAAAATAATTGTAAACGAAGTATTTTCTTCCATTCATTGTATATTGCAATCAGGTACAAAATTTAAGAAAAAAAATTGCTCACAAAAAATAATATTAAAAGTATCCTTAGAATGTGGTCTTAAATATCTTATATTATTTCTATGACTACCGAGATAAAATAAAAGTGTGAAAGTTAAAGGCTTTCCAGATATATATATATCTATATATAAAGCTTAATTGCTATGCATTGATATCACAAGAAATATTTAGACAATCAAAAGTCACTTTTAAGTAATTGATGGTATCTTGGTTTGACTATTATACTGTCACAGGGCAAACTATATTAGTATAGTAGTATAAAAAACTTTTATATTATCAGTATATAAAACTTAGGCACATTTATAAATCCCATTTTTTTTCAAACTAATACAAATAAAATTATAAAAAATTTACACTATCACGTATATAACTTAAACTCATATATAATCTCATTCTTTTAAAGATTATCATATAAACCGAAATTAATGGAGTAATATAAATTTTTTTCTGGGGAGAGAGACAGAGAGAGATGAACCTGGGCAAGGCACAACCAGTGGGCTGCCATTTATATTTAAGGTATTCAAGATTACTTCTACCAAATTTGATGCAATCAAATTCCTTCCTTATGAATGGACATGCTGTTGAATTATACAATGGATATGAATTATCAAATATCCAACTTCCTTCAAATAAATCACAGCTCTTTATATCTGATGAGCCAAACACTGTTAAACCTACAACAGCAACAGCAGCAATAAGAAGAAGAAAACTAAACTCCTCAATAATTGCTTTGCCCATTTTTATTCTGAGAAAGAAAAAAAAAAAAAGAGAACAGAGAGAAGTATGGTGGAAAGATGTAGATTTAGCATTATATATATGTGTAGGTAGCTATTACAAATAAGGCAAGTCATTTATTTAACGAGATTTATTATATATAAAGAATTTAATTAAAAAGAATCTAAATCAATGTTTTTTCTAAATTAGTTTCAGATCTTGTGGACGTGTTAAGTAAAGTTTAAAAGACCATCTATAGTAAGACAGGAGATTACCGTAATTTCCTTATTAGGAGATGATTTGAAAATAATTGACCGTACTTAATGAATTGTGTTTACGTTATATATTGATAGTATAAATTCGACCTGATCGTGTAGATTTATTATATTATTAGCAGTTACTCCCTTTGTTCATATTTACTTGTCAATTTGCCAAAAATAATTACTTCAAAATATTGGGCATTTGAAAAATCAAGAAAGTATTAATGATTTTTTTTTGTAATTTTATCCCTAGCATTAATAGATTAAGCATTTATTGGATAAATAAAGATAAAAACGTCAATAAGGCAAAATTAGTCAAAATAAACTTTGTATTAATATTTTCTTAGAGAGAGTTTAAACGAATAACATGAAAACTAAATATGAACAAAGGGAGTACAAAAAAAAATTAAAATAAATATCTATTACGTGATATATATATATATATATATAAAAGTTTTTTTTTGTATTTATTAATTTAGTGTGAATATAAAGTACCAATAAATCTTTCACTCCCTTTTCATGCACTTTTACGGAATATGTATAGGAGAGGTTGGGGCATCTCCAACCCTTACATCATTTTTTACATCAAAATAATGCAAATTAACTCCAACCCATTACATCATTTTTTATACCAAAAAAAATATTCCTTTTATATTCTTCTATATCTTCTATATTATATTATTTTCTTTGTAAAACAAATTATTTATTCTTTTTTTTAATACATATTTATCCCGTATAATTCATATTTCTTTCTTATATAATCATTTAATATAAAATTATTTTATACCTTTAATTATTAATTAAATAATATAAATTATAAGCAAATATTATACATTATACATATTAATGTATAATTCAAATAAAATTAAATCATTGATAAAATATAATTAAATAAATATTATATTATGGTAAAATTTAGTTTAATTTTTACATATATATTCAACTTATAAAATGAGTATGTTGCTCTCATTAATGCTCAATTAATGTATTACAGAGTGCAAAATGAACATCTTTGTCCTTATTTTTTTTGTGCCGAGCTAAAAATTGTTCAAATCGAATTTTCATCTACTATTGTTTCTATTGTTGGAGTTTGACCCTCCCAAGCATCTTGAATTTGTCCATTAAGATCAATAAAATAAATTACAATTTTATGTAAAAATAAAATATACCAAACTTAATTTTAAAAAATTATACACCAAAATTTAAATTTAAAATTAATATTATAAAGATATTACATAAAAATTATAAGTAATAAAAAAATTATAATATGCTAAATTAAAAGTATTACATAATGAAAGATAATAATAAAATAATGATGAATAATAATGGCGTTGATGAATAATGTTATACCAAATTTAATATAACACTATCTACACATTAAAATGGTGTAAGAAATGGTGTTGGATTGAAACACCAAAATATCAAATCTTACAGTAAAATAATAATTGGTGTCAAAATTAATATTGGGTTGGAGATGGTACGAGGGAACCAAATGAAAGCACTATTTAATAAATGGAACTTATGGTATGTTGCTAGTTGTCTTAACCCATTTTTGTATGTGAATTGAATGAGATACTACTAAAAAAGCAAAACCAAATGTCGCTTTTTGATTGGTGTGTGGGTATAGAAATGAGCAAACAGTTTGTTAAAGCACCAATAAAGATTAAGGTGAAGTGATAAGTAGTCACGATGGCGGACCTAGAACATTAAATATGATTTTTGGGAATTCAATAACTTTTGCGTAGACGATGTATTTCTGTAATGAAATCAACTAAATATTGTAAATATTTAACTGTGAACCTATTAGTTTTTGCATATTAATTTGTGATTACGGTAGGAACCCATAAACTTCAAATCATGGATCTGCTTCTGAATATTCATTCATTCTTAATAAGAGGTATCAGGTTCGAGCTTTGAATATGAAATCGTTGTTATTGAAAAACGCTTTACCCTCAAATATAGAATTTTTCAGAATGAATTCGAATTTAGTCGGACCGTAATTCTAGTACCGAACATGGAACGAAAAAGAAAAAGGGTTTGTTAAAAGCAAAATGACTTGAGGCGAGGCAAGGCTGGATGTGTGATGTGCATTTGCCATTTTCACATGGCAAACACCTCACATTGAAGAACCATACCACTCCCTATTATTTATTGTTTCTTGCTCTCGAATATCTGGTTGGCTACTAGTAGCTTCACTAATAAGAAGCACAAATAGAAATTCAAAACATTAATCTGTTTTTAACAATAATCAACACTTGTAATATTGGAATTTACCAGTTGGACGATGTTAATAAAATGTTTGATCTTATTCTCTTGAACCTAAATCTAAATGAATGTTAGGGACATAGTTAATCTTAATAAATGCAATTACTTTTGTTAATGTTACATGATTAGGCTTTGTTTCAGAATATGTGTGCATTTCTATTTAAGTTTTTTTTTCCTTCAAAATTTACGGTCTTTGAGTCTGCGGCTAATATGTAGAGATTATCACGTGATAATTAGTACTACAAAAATTGTTACGCGTTGAATATGCGGGAATTACTTATTCAAGGACATTTTCGCACTTACACATTCTTATCCAGTTATTATTAATATATATGGTATACGGGTAAAAATCGAGCTCGTGATACACTCTGGTCTCCAATAGGATAAAACGAGCTCAAGATATGATTGCGAAGGATCGGAATCGGACCAAAGGTTTCATCGAGTCAGAATCCGGGGTACGACGCCTGCCCGCGGGAGGGTTATGGTTCGAGATCGATCCAAATCCTGAAAGACTCCGGAGAACATTGTAGGACAATCAAGCATGACGAACAGACGGCCATAATATCCGCCACCGGCCGGATATCACGGCGTGCATCTCGACACGTATCGATGAAGAACCGACAATCAGTTAAGCAGAAGTTTTTTTACCTTTTATGGGATTGTACTTGTTGATACCCTATTTTTCCCTCTCATTTTTAAAACTAGTAAATTTGTCCGCGCTCCGCGCAGTTATAAAAGAAAAAAAGTTACAATCTGATTCTTATTGTAAATTTAATTAGTTAGGGTAGAATAGATTATTTTTCTCATATGTAATTAGCTCTAAAACTCTCCATATCATCAATTTCAAAGCTAATTTTGTTTAAATCCTAAACAATGATTATTGTGTAGTTGATTAAGAACTTTACTAATTTCTAAAACCAATCAGGCATTCAGACTTGGAGTGATTAAATTTTTTTCTTCTTTGTTTCTTTTTAAGTGATTAACTCACCCAATACGAATGAGCTTAAACTAAATGTTCATTCAGAAAGCCTTTGAATAGAAATAATATTATGTATCCAATTTCTTACGAAAATAAACTGTTTGACCAAATATATCATTTTTATCACTTAACGTGAATAAGATTTTTGAGATATTTCCATACTTAAAATAGTTGCAGTAGTACATACAATCATGCCATTAACTTGCACATTAAATTTTTGGAGGTTATAAATATAAAAGGTAAAAAAATATAAAAATATTAATACAAATCCGAATTATGATAATGAATTTGAAAACGGATTGACTTCGTTTCCTTAAATTTCTTTCCGTATTAATTGAGCAATCAATCTAGACAATGAAGTGTTTTCATTTACAGCAAATATTTGAGGGGAATATAAGAGAAAAATGCCAAATTTTTTGACAAAAAAGGTAAATACCCTGGCCAAAGATATGTGCCACCTCACTTTTTTATTCCCCTCTTATATAGATATATATATATATATATATATATATATATAGATGCATATATACTTTCATAAATGCATATTTGCATCATCATTCAGTTTACAAATCTATACAAACATTTTCTATAATTTTTAAAACTCTAAATTAATTTCCTTTTACATTTTTATCATATAAATATCTAGTAATTATCCTTTCAATTATTTTCTGATGACTCAATCATCCAAATCTATTATTTACACCAACATGTATGTTTTACAACGGTTTACTTTATTTTCTATAATCACATTTGCATTTTAGGCTAATTACATATTTTTGCAATAATAGCCTATATTCATGTATAATTACATTATTTCTGCCAAAATAATTTTTTATATTTTTATAATGTTAACTTATTATTTTTAATTATTTTAGTGCACAAAAAATATTTTTTTTTATTTATTAATTACTTTTATAAATTATTTTTGGTAAATCTTGTATTTCAATTGTGGCCCAGTTTTAAGCCAAATTTCGGACCAAATGAATGGCCCAAACGCTCAAATACCTAGCCCAATTACCCCAACCTAAGGCTGCATTGTGGTCCGGGCCCGGGCCTAAATGTGTCGGGCCCAACGATCCTAGAGGGTGTAACCGGCCCATATGGACTTAGTCCGGGCCCCAGGGCCTAAACGGGCTAAGTGGCCGGGCTATTTTTTTTTTGAATTTTTTATCTAAAGCAATTTATTGTAAATTATATTATATAATTGTGACTTAAATCTTGTAATTCAAATTTAAACACAAAAAAATTATAAAGAAATATTCAAGGGAATGCCTTATAATTTTTATTATTACGACATTAACAAAAATGTCAATATCTTTCTTAGTCTTCCTCCCCCCAATGAAATGAGCACCACAAGGTGCTAATAGCACCATTAAAAGTAAAACAAAAACTAATGAATATGTGCCAAAATACAAGTTACATATTAGTATACATATTACCTCTTACAAATTTCATAAACCCTTCAAGGTTCAGAAGAATTTTCGTTGGTGGTGGCGGAAAAGAAGCTTGTTCATCACCGCTTCCGGGTGAAGCAACATCCTCCGCAAGTTCCGCTAGCATTTCTTTGTAAGCTTCGTCTATCTCTGGTTGTGATTCAGCAAGTCCAAAGTTTCTTCGTTCCGAACGGATCCAATCTCTGAAGAGTAGTGCTTTTCCCAAGCTCTCCCTCATAGACGCTCTATGATCACCGATTTGAAGTCTCGCTTGACTGAAAGCGCTCTCCGATGTCACTGTTGAAGCTTGAATACTTAAAATATCTCGAGCCATCCTTGAAAGAACCGGATAGTGTTTTTCTTTGTCCTTCCATCATTCCAAAACATTAAAGGAGCCGTCGGGATTCTCTGATTCAAGTCCCTGCGACAAATAAACTTGAAGCTCATTTAGTTGTGAACTATCACCAATATTTTTACCTTGAGAACCCTTGAACCCCGTCCAAGAACTAAGTGCTTTTAGTCCCGCAATTTTTTTAGATGATTGCAAACTAGACGAAGTAGGAGTTGGAACATTTGGTCTAGCTTGATCTAAGGCAAGTTGATAAGCATTATAAATTTTTTGAGCATTTATTTTAATTGAGGCTTTTGCATCTGCAAGTGTAGACATTTCCTAATCTGAAAGTGCTAAAGAATTATAAATATTTATATACCAAAAGTGAGGACCTCCTAATTTCATAGTAGGATTTAACATGGCAGCAACACCATAAATAAGGGGGGATAGGGAAAAAATATTTTTTAAACTTTTCTCTCATAGAATCAATAGTAAGTTCATAAATTAGTCACCCTCTGAAAATTGAGTAAACAAATTTGCAAGTCCTGCAATATAAACTAAACAGTTAGAAATAATAGGATAATATTGCCCGGATAATTCATTTGTAGCAACATAAAATTTTTCTAAAAATTCTACAAGAATTTTAACATTAGTCCAATCCTGATTTGTAAGGTGCTCTTCATCATCATTACCACCAACACGAGCATTAAACGTTGCGTTTATTGGGTTTCTATATTCATATGCAATGACTATACTTTCATATATGTAATTCCATCTAGTCAGACAAGATTTAGGAACCTTTTTTTCTCTAAGGCCAAATTCATCACATTTTTAAAATATTCTCTAAGTCTACTTCTACAGTTTGAATAAAAAAGCCAATTAAGAGCCATTTTAACCTTTTCAATTTCAACATTCAAAATTTTCATACCATCACCGACGATTAAATGGTAAATATGACAAATTACATCTAACATGAAAAATATTATTAAATGCAGGATTTAGTGTGGTATTAAGCAAGGCTATAACATTAGTGTTACTAGAAGCATTATCCATTGAAACTGACATTATTTTATCTCTAATGCAAAAATATCTATAAATATCTGCAACTGTGTTAGCAATAAACTTCCTTATGTGACGTGAATTAATTATTCGATAAGCAATAATGCGCTTTTGCATTATCCATTCCTCATCAATCCAATGACTGGTAGCAGTAAGATAACCACAGTCATTACCATTTCTACCAATATCAGTAGTAAAAGCAACGTGACAATTTATATGAGTAAATAAATAGTGCAAATATTGTTCATATTCATGTTTATATTTATAAATATCGCTCTTTACGGTTGTGCGAGGCCATTTTTTATAAGTAGGATAAAAAACTTTTCTAATATAATGCAAAAAGTGAGGGTTAAAAGGAAAACTATAGTGTAAGCACATAACAGTAACCATTTTTGCCAATTCTTCACGATCTTTATTTGGATCGTAATATAAAATGTCACCGGTAACAATGTTAATTCCCGGTTGAACTAGATTTGACCCGGTACTAGAGTTAACCTGAGTACTTAGACTTGTCCCGTTTTACGCAACTTTCATTTGAAGAAATATAGCTTTATCTCTAGGGTGTGTCTTTATGTGTCTAGTCAAACTACTTGTACCGCTACAGTCTCCAGTAAATTTATGAGCCATCAAAGTTCCACAAGTTTTACACTTAGCCTTATTTTGATCTCTTAGTTGAATAAAAAAGTGCCAAACAAGAGATGTTTCGCCCCGTTTAGAAGGTTGTCTATTAAAAGTAGGGGTTACTACAGGAGGGTCAGGCGGGGCATCATTTGGATTATTATCAGTTTGGTTAACTTCAACAACATGACTAGTAGGTGTATCATCATCCGGTTGCGTTTCATCTAAATTATTTTCCTCATCAATTTCATCAATAGTTGGATTACAATAAATAGCATTCATATATTCATCATTTAATTGTTCGCCTGGTGCAATATCATGGTAAAATTGACTATTGGAGGAGGACGGGTAACAGGTTTGGGTCGGGGAGCCGGGGGAGGAGTAGTAGCTTGGCCACTAGATTCACCAATTTTAGATTTCCCCTTATTACCAAACATTTTTTTCAAAGAAATATTCATATTAATTATAATTATAAAAAGTAAAACAAACAACACTATAATATTAAAACTTAAGAGTTGGAACGAGTTTACCGAATTGACGAACAACTTCTTGAAAATTGTATATGGTTGAAGACTTGAATACTTCAATTCACCAACTTCACAATTTTTCACAAATTGCAATAATAAAGTAAGCAATTATAGAAGAAAATTAGAGAGAGATTGATGATTTTGTGAGAAAAAATGAAAGAATGAGGGGGTATTTATAGTTGAGAATAGGAAAAACGTGTAATTATAAAAAGTTTGGGGTCAAAATAGCTATTTTTTAAAGTGCCAAACGGCTAAATTGGCAGGCCAACGACTATTTTTTAAATTTCCAACTGTTGGCCACTTTTTTTTTTTATTTTTTTTTTAAAAATAGCCGTCAGGCCTGGTTGAACCGGCCCACCAATGGAAGCCAGTCCTGGGCTAAACGATCCCGAGCTCACGGTCTCACCATTAAGGATCGGCCCATTGTGGCTCTTAGGATCGCTTGGGCCCGGACCATACGGGCCAACCCGTTTAGCCCAAAACCCATACGGGCTGGCGGGCCTGGGCCGGTCCCGGGCCGAGCCCGAACCACAATACAGCCTTACCCCAGCCCAAATCCAAACGACCCATGTCTAATTCCCGGTCGCGGCCCGTTTCTAAACGACCCGCCCGTCCAATTTTTTAATCTCAGCCGTTGATCTCTCAAAATCAACGGCCATCGTCCACTCCCCCCTTTTAAATTACCTAACCTATAAACCCTACCCACTTCCCCTTAATCCGCCGCCTTTAAACTCTCAACTCTTTTATTCTCTCTTTTGAAGAACCCTAGCCGCCTCCCCTTTAATCCCCTCTCTTAATCCCACTGTTAATGGGGTTCGATTACCATTCTCTTGCCACATTCGAATCCTTTTGGTACTGGTTGTCCATTTGTAGTGTTACCTAGGTGCTTGCCTAAACATAACAAGCAATATCTTCCAAAATCTAACCAAAGTGGTTATAATCTTTGATTTTGAGCACTATTTTGTCTATATACGTTCAATACTATACCGTGTGAGTTCGATTTTATTTGGATTCTAGTGATTTACACTTTCCCTAAAAAACTAGGGTTTACAGATTTTCTCTCTTAAATCGATTTCAAATCAATTTGCATGTTTCTTTTCCTTGTTTGTTGCTTAAATTATTCTGTTTCCTTATATGTTTGCTCGATTTTGAACACTATATAAATCCCTCCCTCATTCCCTTTTAGACAGACATTTAATCGCTAAATTTCCACTAAAAAGCTAAAGATCTTCACCCTGTTGTTCGCTTATTCTCTTGTTATACTTTGGCTCTTGGCCAGCTGAAAGCCAAGGCCACCGGAATTCCTATTTTTTCGACCTTCCTTGAGTGTGAGAACTGCCCTAGGATCCTTGAAGCCCTTGGGAAATTGACGCATCTAAGGTCCTAGGTTATGCTGTTTTGTTGACGTTCAAAGTGATTTTGTTCTTTTCTTGTTTGTCTACTTGTCAATCAGTAACTGGTGAGTTCTTTAGCCTTTGCAATGTTCATTCTCTTATGTTCCTGATTAGCATATTCATGCCTCTGAACTTGCATAACTAATGTGTTTCTAGACTATCTCTATGTGTAACTCTGCTTATAATACGAACCTCTCTAGCATTTTCTTATGCCTAAATTGTCAGTTATAAAATGTATTTGTGCTTAACTTGAGAAATTTAGACTGTTTGAAGTTCGTTTAGCTTGATGTATTGGTACTTTGAATGTTACATTGGCTATATGGCATCATTTTTTTTCCTGCCTTGTCCCGAATTCCTCTAATGATCATGTGTATTTATAACATGTCCTCATCTACGTTAAGTCCCTCTTTCTATCTATGATTTGCTCGTATGATCATTTTTATCACTTAGCATGTCCTTACCTTTCCCAATCCTGTACTCCCTAGCAATTAGTTGAAACCATTTAGAATAACATTTTTAACTTGTGTTTCTCTAATAATGGTTGACTCTGTTTTGCCTTAATGGTATGAGTTGCACTGTTTAACCCCTGGTGTTTAGCATAATTTGACCCTTAGGCTTGAACGTGTTCTATTGTTTGTCTCATTGGCATAATTCACCCTTACTTATTAATTTTGCAATCCTAGAAGCCATAATCCCCCCTTGCTTCTTACAAATGTTCCCTGCCCCAATGTTGGACTTGTGATATTAACCTGTCTCTTGAGTTTGTTTACCCTCTATGTTGATATGTTCATTGTGTGATCACTTTTGCAATGTTTGTTTCTAAAATGCAAATACACTTCTTGAAACTCTGCTATTTGATTACTATTTTTCATTCTCATTGGCGGCTTACCCTATTCTGATCCTATAATTCTTGGCCAGCTGAAAACCAATGCCACTAAAGCTTTCTTTATTAACCTCCTTAGTGTGAGCACTGCTCGGGGTCCATTTTGAGACCCTTATGAACTATGAAACACTAGGACCTGAGGTTCTTTAGTCATTATCCTTACTACTCAATTTTGTCCCTCTTTCTGCCTATTAAATGTGCAAATTGATTTGTGTAAGCGATTGTTTTCTGTATCCTATGATCAAACCATGGCTGTTGGGTTTGGTTCGAGTTCTACTATGGTTTTCGGGATATGTTGAGATCTATGTGGAGAAAGATCTCAGTGGAAGGCCTGGCAGTGCTGGGTATCTTTTAGGCCTGTCTTGGCCTACTGTTTTCACTTGTACCACTTTGTAATTTATTCATTACTGGGTCTATAATAATTCTATAATAACAATTGGGGTGATAGTGAAATTGAAAAATAGGTATCTCCTAATACTTACATGAAAAGGGTAGAAAGCATGATTATAGGATTTGTGTGATCTATTTGCTATCCGAACTGTTATATGTGAACCTTTTTGTGCACTATTAGAAATTATGTCATTAGAGAATCACACACTCACATAATTAGTTGTTGTCAAAATATAAGTATTCTATCTATTCTTGTGTCTACTGTTATGTGTTGCTAGACAGTACGCCTATAGGAAATAATTGCTAATGACTGCTCCTTAATCTGCTCAATAGATATCATGCCCATAGTGTAGACATGTAATTTTTGACCCTCCCCGAGATTTTATACATTTTAGCGTTTAAATATTTAGTTTAGGTCTAATATCGTTATTTTAACTAGTTTGAACTCTTTTACCTTATTTTATCACAAAAACAAAAATTACAAAAATAGTTTCATTAATATTTTGTAGTCATACTATTCTACTAGGATTTTTATTTTTATATAATCTTAAAAAGATACAAAATAATTTCACTTTTAGTATTTAGTTTTATTTTAGTAGTTTATTTTATTTGAGAGTGATTTTTGTATTTTATGGATATATTATATTATTTAGTCTTCTTAGCCCAAAATGAAAAACCCCAACAAGAATGGACCCAATCCAATTTTCCAAACCCAAACCCAATACCCATTAAACCCAAAAAATAGCCTAATAACCCTAACAAGATTCTCTTCTTCAAAAACCTTAGCACACTTGAACACAAGAAAACTCTAACACCACAAAACTGCGGCCCACCACCCTCCAAGACCAAATCACCCGCCGACCATATTTTCTTCACCTCCGTCTTCCCGCCACCAGATCCCCACCAGAGCTCCTCCATTGAAGACCCTTGCAACAAAAACTCACCGAAAAAGCCAACACCACCTGCACTAGCCCGACGCCCTACCTCCATCAACCTCCCACCAGCCACCTATCTCCTTCTCTAGTTCCATCCCCCCACCCAAGAAAAAGAAATCCCAGTCGCCGAGGACCTCCCTTTCTTCACCTTTAGCCGTCCACCCCCATAATATAACCCTTAATCATCTCCTTCTATTAACAAATAAAGAAACACGCACATAGATACAATGAGAGTGAGAGAAAGGAATGTAGAAACAAAGGCGAGAGAAAGGGGGAGGCCGTTCCAGAAAAATAAAAAATGCAATAAAAGAGTTCTTCAATTTCTTCTTTGTATTTGCTTCTTCTCAAAATTTCAGAACTATATATAAAAGGAGAATGTCTCTTCATTTTCAATTTTTGATTTAAGTTTCGAAATGATGGAATTCAAATGAGCGAAAGGGGATTCAGATTCACTGGTTGTCATCGAGGTTCAGAGTCGATGTTTCATATCTGACCAGTCTCCATTTTTACGCCTCAGACAGAGGCGATTCGAGTTTTGACGGTTCTTTTTTGCACTGTACCCATCGGGAAATTTTTAGCAAATTAAGGTCCAATCTTTTCGTTATTTACTGTTGATATTGCAATATCTCGTGTTTGTCTCAATTTCTGAGTGTTGTATGTGTTGATCCACTGTTTTTCTCCTTATTGTTATGATAGTTAGCTATTTCCTTTAGATTAATCATCTTATTTGAGGGAATGATGCTTTGGTTCTAATCTTCTAATCTCTCGTTTGATCAGTTAATATATTTTAATCTATGTAATCAAAATTTAATAAGGTTATTCTTTTACTATTCATCCTAGTTGCTGGTCGTGCTATTCTGTTTCACCATTCTGGAATTCTTTTCTTTTTCATTTTTAGCATAAAAAGAGATTGCAAGTTCTGTTGTGAACTAGCAAAGAATGTGAACTCTAACCATTCTAAGTTGAACAAACATAAGTTTCTTTCCCTTGTTATTAATTGTGTACACGTTCGCGTGACACGAGTATGGTTTAAAAATGAATATTCGTATAAAATAGTTTGGTTGCGACTTAATATGATTGTGTATACGTTCACGTAACATACTTGTGATTTCCCAAAAATAAATCGAGGTATGCATTCGCGCAACTTCGGCCAATATTTCCTTGAATAATTAAGCGTGACATGATTCGAGCGCCGATTTTCAAAATTAAATCATGGTACACGTTTGCGTGACTTTGACCAAATCCAAATAATTTTAACATTTAGGGCTATTAATCGTGTACACGTATGCGTGACATAATTTTTAGCGCACTAAATAGGATGAGTACACGTACGCGTGACTCGTCACAAAATGCTTTCTTAAAAGCGGTAAAGGGTAAAAATATACATAAGTCCTAAAAATGAGTAATTAAACAATTTAAGCCAGGTATGATTAAAAGCGACCGTCCTAGAACCACGGAAATCGGGAGTGCCTAACACCTTCTCTCGGTTTAACAGAATTCCTTACTCGGTCTTCTAGTTTCACAGACTTTAACACAGAGTCAAAACTTCCTCGATTTGGGATTTAAAATAAACCGATGACTTGGGACACCATAAAACTATCCTAAGTGGCGAATCTGAATAAAATAAATAATCCCATTCCGATAATGTCACTTTAATTGGAAAAACTCCCTTATCCCACACTTGGCGGGAAAAAAGGAGGTGTGACAGCTCTGGTGACTCTGCTGGGGATCGAACCCAGAATCTTTGGTTCAGGGTTCAAGCATTCGAGCTTTTTAATGTAATTTTACTTGGCTTTTATGATTGTTGATCTTACTGTATTTTGTGAGCCTAATGTGCTAATTGCCACTCATATACCTCTTTAATATTATTTGATCAGTATTTAAATTGACTCTTTACGCCTTCCCTCTGAGTCTTCTAAAAAGAATGGTGCACACGTTCGCGTGGACCAATTTTCTGTTAAAGGTCATACCAAATAAGGACGAGTATGTATCAACAATAAGGCCAGGTAGACTTTCGTGCTCCCGGTATGTTTCCCCCACCTCGGCTCGAGCTGTCCGCTCGGGTAACCCAGGTCTAGAACACAACCCCAAGTTTAAACCTAGAATAACAAAACTTCATGCCAGATCCCTAATAGGAACGATTATTTGCATCACGTGCATTTGACTTAGGGGACTCAATACAGGGGTTGGGTCCGTCTAGGACAGGTGCACCCAAATAAAAAGACCATCTTGATGCATTTTATGTGCTACATGTTGCATTCTTTAAGGGTAAAGAGGGTCATTTGGCGGACCAGAAAAGAGGGTTAAGTGTGAAAAGGAATCAAGTAGGGACCAATTATATTTTTCTTCCACAAATTTATTTATTTATTTTTCAAGAAAAAATACCGAAAAAATGAAAATGATTTTTTTTTGCACTTTCCCATCATTTTCCACAAAAAAAAAAAAAAAAAAAAA
>ML295681.1:8176-32067 GCA_005239495.1 Nicotiana undulata | reverse complement strand
ATTTTCCAAAAAAAAAAAAAAAAAAAAAAAATTCCTAAAAGATTTTACATGTTTCAAAAAAAGGAAAGAAGACAAAAAAATGTTTTTCTTAATTCTCTCTCGTATCCAATTTTCCCGAACTACGCATACCTGTTTCTCGTCTTTCAGGGCGGGATACGTAGGCAGCCCACATAGGGTCCGGTCTTCCTAGTGAGTCTTAGGTTCTTGTCTTCGGGGGGTCGTAGCCAAATCTTGCATATTTAGCCACTTTTTGCCACATCGGCCATTTGTGCAAAATAGGGCTATTTTCTCAAAGTGTCTTATGAACATATGGCTTAGAGCATTAAGTGTAAAACAAGGTGTTCTCTCAAATTTAAGGTCTATTCAAATTTACATGTCTAGCCACTTTTGGCCACATCGACTATTCTTGCAAAATGAGGTCATTTTTGCGAAAGTGGTTCATTGACCCGTGTCTCAGAATCCTGAGTTCGCAACTAAGTGTCCTACTACCTTAAGGTCCATCCTTTTTGAGTTTGCATCTTAGCCACTTTTGGCCACATCGACTATTCTTGCAAAATGAGGTCATTTTTGCGAAAGTGGTTCATTGACCCGTGTCTCAGAATCCTGAGTTCGCAACTAAGTGTCCTACTACCTTAAGGTCCATCCTTTTTGAGTTTGCATCTTAGCCACTTTTGGCCGCATCGGTTATTTTTGCAAAATGGGTCACTTTTACGAAGTACTTTCTAAGGCCATAATTATTGGGAGTTTGAAGTCATATAAGCCTTATTGATGTATTTTCATGCCTTTGAGGTCACCTTTGTTGAGTTTTCACCAATAGCCACCCTTGGCCACGTAGGTCATTTTGCAAAAATAGCTCAATCATGTCTTGCATGTATCCAATATGTGGTGTTGTGGCGTCGCATTGTGTATCGAGTCACTAACTCTATTTGGTCTTATTTTTCTCATACATGTGTGGATTTACTTACCAGAGCATGACAGATACCCCAGGACCATTCCAGTCAGGACCGTTGCATACATGAGTTACTTGAGGAACCTTTATATTTTGAGTCTGTCATTCATGTTGTCTTTTAATTTTTAGTCTTGTATAATAGTATGGAGTTTGTCAGTTTAGTTAAGATTGTCGAGTCTTTTGTTATAGTACTACTTGTTTTGTATTTGAAAAATCAAAAAAAATTATAAATAAAAAATCCAAAAAAATTCTTGTTTGTTTAGTTTATTTTATCCATCACTTCTCCAGAACTACGCTTGATCTGATTCATGTGGAACATGATACGTAAGAAACCTACATAGGGTTCGATCGAATCATTATAAAAAATGATGAAAAAAAAAGAAAAAAAAGAGAATGAAGATGTGGGAGGTGAAAAATGAGAGGAAATTGTAGGATGCAAGAAAAGAGCGATAATCATAAAGAAAAGTGAGGAAAGAAATGATCAAATCAAGGAGCGCTAGAGAGGAAATAAAGAATAAAAGGGCAAGGAAAGCAAAATTGGGATGATGCCATATGACCTTGTGACCCTCGAAGTCATTCTAGAACCATTAATTGTTGCTAGGTGCATGGCACGCAATGTGACATTTCTATATGATAAATGCCCTAACGCTAACATATTGGATTGTTGTGCTCCTCTTTGGTACTTTCACTATTATCATAACATGAGGTGGTTAGTTTGTGGTATTCCAGCGAGTCATCCGTACAACACAAGGTCAAAGAGCAAGATAACTATGGCTAGCAAAGACTTGGACACAAGTGTTGTTGATCCGTCTAAGGAGATTGTTGAATCAGAATCTGAGTTGAAAGAAAAAGTCTTGAGGTTGAAAGGACAGATGTCCGAAATATACCAAGCCTAGATTAGTGAGCGCCCCCACCATTATTTCCTACTAACTACATTGAAAGTCTCGTCACTATTTCACCACTTTCACAAATCCAGATTCCCACAGCTGCTGATATCTCACCACAACCTTTTCACACTCCACCAGCCAAAACAACCTCATACCCTGCTACGACATATGCTCCTACTTTTGTACCCCCTCCACAAGCTACCCTCTACCGACCCTCTAGTGAGCCCGCATTCCAGGCTCTGAATACCCAATACTATGCCCCAGAACCCACCTTCAAAGTCCCAGATCCTTACTCATACACTCCTCACTTTGAGCCTCACGTTGAAACTAAGAAACCACCCAAGAACGCGGAGCAAAAGGAGATATTTAGGAAAATAAAGAGTCTGGAGCAATCATTGAGATATATGCAAGGGTTAGGAAGCCAGGTGAGTGTGGATTATAAGGATTTGTGTTTGTTCCCTGATGTCCAACTGCCTGCCGGGTTCAAGATGCCCAAATTTGGCTTGTACGACGGACATGGGGATCCTGTAGCTCATCTCAGAGGTTATTGCAGTAAAATGAGAGGCGCCGTGGGAAAGAACGAATTATTGATGGCGTACTTCAGCAAGAGTCTAAGTGGGGAAGCTTTGGAATGGTACACCCGCCAGGACGCCAGCAGGTGGTACACATGGGACGATATGGCTCAGGCCCTTGTCCGGCACTTTCAGTACAATATAGACATTGTCCCAGATCACATGTCCCTCACCAAGATGGAAAATAGGCCCAATGAAAGCTTTAGGGAATATGGGCTCAGATGGAGAGATCAAGTTGCCCGAGTCAATCCCCCTATGGAAGAAAACGAGATGGTCGAGTACTTTCTTCAAGCTCAAGAGCCTACTTACTCTGGGTATTTGATCTCGGCTGTGGGTAAGCCTTTTAATGATGTGGTAAAAATGGGAGAAATGGTATAAGAAGGGTTGGAGTCAAGCAAGATCATGAGCTATTCTGCTTTAAAAACCACAACACAAGCAATTCAGAATGACACAGGAAACTTGTTGGGTCAGAAGGAACACGATGATGTTGCCATGGTTGTTTCAAGATCACGACATGGCCCAACGGGTCCACTTCACCAATATACTCAGCTTCGACCCTAACCCTAAACCTATCCCCAAGCTCCACACAATTCACCTCAGTATTATCCTCCAAACCACATCCGGTCATCTGTCCAACCACTGGGTCACTTCTTATGGCGAGCGCCAACACTGCATAACACACTCTTATCTTCACAACATTTTCGGGCATCCAACAACCCTAGAAAACATGGGCATCGATGGGAACAAAGGCAAAGGAATAGTTTCACGCCAATCAGAGAATCCTACGCAAGCTTGTTTGAAAAGTTAAAACATTCCGGCTTGATTGAGCCGCTCCTTGGTTATACTACGGACCCATAAGCAAAAGGTTTTGATCCTGCTGTACGGTGCATGTACCACTCTATGAAGAGGTACGAGACAAAGAGGAACGGAACAAGATACCCACGAGGTAATCAGATACGGGAATCTCAACCAGATTGAGGAGATGAAGAGACACAGTGAGAAAGAATCAAGGCAGAATAGAGGGCAGATTCGGAGATCTTCAATTAATGAGCCAAACGTTACATAATCTTCAGGTAACAGTTACGATTAATCATTGTAACGTTACATTAATGTCATTATTTAGCCATTATGCTCAATCACTGAAAAGAGTGGACGTTATATTAAGAAATTCCCTATAAAAGAGAGTAAAATATAACTTGTAAGCACACGTTCGAATCACTATCGAAATATACTTACTTTTTACGCATTATTACTGCTTTCTATTTACGAATTTACTTACAATTATTTTTACATTTTTTTGGTTATCAGAAACCCGAGTTCTTCTTAAAATAGCTTTGGCAGAGAATCTCATTCTTTGGTTAAACAATAATGTCAAAAGTTTGGCGTTAACAAGTCCCTTACATTCTCTCCAACATTGAAAAGTTTTTTTCGATTCGACCAAGTTTTAAGGCTTGTACTCATGGTGTATTTGCAAAGCTACCGTCCAAAGGACTAAGTGAGCCCTTAACTAATCTGAATTCGTGACGTGTTAGATGTATTAAAGAACGAACTGTATTCTTTTTATTCAGGGACTTGATTCGAGACCTCTAATTAAGGATTGAGGGATTCTATCTACAATTCTCAATGATAAATATAATTTCCTCAATGTATTTCGATAGTGACTTCTTTCGTTGTAACCTCCAAATATTAAATCCATACATTTTTGGCTTCCAATCAACTCTTACACGATAAATTTCAAACTTCTCAACAAGCTAATTAATGAATTAGAAGAATTATCAAAACTCAAACATATACAAAGTTGGGTCTTGATCCTATTTATGTAGTCTAATTAAAGTAACTAAACATACATTTTTTCTAGTAAATATTGAATGCATAAATAGTTTTTTTCCTACTAACAATTGAATGTGCTTACATATAATTACATGGAGTGTTTGAGAGAATTGGGAAAGAGAGATGCATATAGAATTTGATTCCAAGTATCAGGAACTCCACCAATGCACCAATGTGTACAATCAAATCCATGTAAGCCATTGTATATACTGGGATGTCCGTCTTTTCTTAGCTGTGTAAGCTTTGTTATATCAAGTAAATATACTGGCTTTGACATTTTCCTTACAACTTGTTTCACTATATTTACAGGAATTGGTAAGCCACTTGGGTATGTTGATCCTTTCACTGGTGTTGTTTCGTTGAAACAATTCTTCACTTTTGGCTCACCCCATTCAGATCCACTGAAAAAGTAAATAAAAATAACATATTATTTAGTTAGGTACAGGAGATAGGGGGCTGGTCTGATCGTGTTCTGTTTTAGGCTGCAAGTGGCTCCATTTGTATCCTTGATACTTCATTAGTACTACATTAGGTTTGTGGTTAGGTTGTAAGAAGCTAGCCTGGAAGTGTTAGTATTCCATCGCGTCTGTGTTACTGTTCCATTATTACTGCTTAGTGTTATTACTTATCTCTCTATTTTCTGGTTATTACGGTGTTGGAGTTATCTTTCTGGATTCCTTTGTTGTTGTTGCTACATTGTCTCGTTTCATCTTATTGAATCAAGGGTCTATAAGAAACAGCTTTTCTACACCTCCGAAGTAGGGTAAGGTCTGCGTACGCCGTACACACTACCCTCCTCAGACTCCACTTATTGTGATTTTTAATATTAGTTAAGTTTGTTTGGTACGACAAAAGTCATTTTCGAGATTTTTTATTTTTATTTCAAATAAGAGAAAGTAACTTCCCTCACTAGCTAATTGGCGGAAGTCCATTTTTCTTATACTATTTCAACTTTTAACTTCATAGTACTTATTTCAACTAATGCTATTATTATTATTATTGAATACGCAAAAAATTCATCAAAATGGATTTGTAAATTAAAGTAGAAAAGGAACACAATGTAGCAACGAGGAAAATTAAAGGATGAAAGTTCTTACTGGTAATGCATGGCAGCTACTCCTTGGAAATAAACTTTGGTTTTGTTTGTATCAACATCTGTATCAACCCATTTAGCCCATGTATTTAGACCTACACGAAAAGCTGCAACACGGTCCATGTCTTTCGATATCGTCCCATTATTTTCAACAAAATCCCATCTACAAAAAATTCAACAATATATCAAACTATAAAGAACTAGATTTATCTTAAAATCATAAAGAGAAGTTAATCTCATGTATAATTATTAAATTTTACCTATTATAATAATAAGGTCACAAAATTATATTTTGTCATAGTAAAATAACCAAACTTAAGTCACAATAACATACTGTAAAATCACCTCAATTGTATGCTTTGTCGTTAAAGTGAGTAAAGTTTAGTTACCTTATCATCAGTAACAAAAAACGTTTCACTTTAGTGTGATCAAAAATACTTTTATATTTTTTGTTTTATAGTTTATAAAGTTCAATGATGAAAAATAACAAAATAAAGAAAAACTTATAAATATCATGTTTAACTACGTACGGTTGTTTAGAATCGGATCGTGGATACCAAAGCCAAGTATTGAAGATCAAGACGTCAGCATTTTTCCAAATTCGTCCATATTTCATTGAATTGAGTTTTAATACTCGTCCAACATTGGGTTGCACTTCAATATCTACCAAGTAATTTGAATGAAATAGTATGACTTCAACTCCATAATCCTGTAATTTTCATACAATTAACGTCCACATTCCTATATATATTATCAACATATATTTTAATAATGAAATATTACTCACCTCAAAGGTGACGGTAACAGTTTGTTTTTTAATCTCTTGTTTGAATTTGGCTCTGGGGACTGCAGCATGAAGCAAGCACAAAAGTGATTCAAAGTTGTTTAGACTTAACGAATCCCCAATATACATTATCTTCTTTCCTCTGAATCTTCTCAAGAATTTTTTACCATCAAATCTGCAACAGTGTAAATAATATGAACGTGATATGTAAAGCATTGGTAATATAGCATTTTATATTACCCCATATATATTTTCTGTATAATATGTCAGCTTTTTTTAACAAGTGTAAAATGCTTTTAGTGAACATTGTTTTATGGAAAATATGGCAATGCGCTATTCATCCACTTACATTTTCTCTTACATAATGTTCTTGCTAATTTATTCATCAATCTTATAGTTTTTTTCAGAGGTGTATACAGGATTTTGAGAGTATGTGTGCACTATTAAGAAGAGGTGGATTCAGAATATAAATTTTATGTGTTCAACATTTAGTTCTTACGATTGCGTACTGATTATACTTTTGGCATTATAAGTTCAATTTATTTTTAAATAGATTCTTACCCCTATATCTTTTTTCCATGTTGAAAATGTTGGGATCATTTGAACCCATTGACTATATGCTACATCATATATTACTACTAGTTTTAATATACATATTTTGTTTAATCATATAAGATTTTATAGCGACATAAGAAGAATAGGAATTTCAATGTGTGAAAATTTTGAAGAATAAACCAAACAAAAAGAAATAAAAAGAAAAAGTACTTCATTAATACGCAAAAAATAACACCAGACACGGCCATCTCCTGTGGGCGTCTAGTTCTAGAAAAAAAGAGAGGAAATAACAACAAGATTGAAATAAGATTCGAACTTTCGACCTCGTCTAGAGAGATACACCCAATAACCATCACATAATATAATACTTTGAGCATGGATGAACACACATATATTTAACACTAGTAAAATTTTCCGCGCTTCGCGCGGTTACAAGAAATATCGCTGAATTAATTAAAAAAAATAATGCCATATAGTGGATGAGAGAGATAGTTTTTTAAAAATTAATATGGATATGAAAGATAATTCTACATATTGATAAATCATATACTTAACATTCTCATTAGAATTAGATTTTAGGTAATTGCATTTTTTTCCTAGATTTTCTTTTTAAAAGGAAATAAAGAGAAAGGATTTTTAAGCAAAAACTTTCACTTACATATATTATAATTAATGAGGAGAACAAAAGTGAGAGGTTAATACATGACACTTTATGTACAATTGTATGTTAGAGACATGTAAATAGATAATTTTTCTTTAGATAGTAAATTATCGGCTTTACTAAACTTTCTCATACAAATAAAAGAAATATGTAATAAAAGTAAAGAAGCTAATAACGAAAAGAAAAGAAAATAAAATAAAATAAAACAAAAGAAATATGTGAAAATTGCAGCGTATTCTTTTTTCTATTCCTTCTCGTTATGCTATTTTTAGCCTTCATATTTATCTTTTCTTTTCTATTCATTAGTTTCCTTCTCATATTCTCCATTCCAAGGAGAACAGAGTACTTCGCGTCAGAATACTTGCTTAATTATTTGTATCCTAGCAACAAAATAAAAAAGTTTTTTTTTTGTCTTACAAATAATAGGCAATTCAAAGAAGAAAATCAAAACATAACTTTAAAAAAGAAAGATAATTATCACAATACTTCAAAAGAATCAAAAGTTACAAAGTAAACCAAATAACTTATTTTATTTTTCCGTACATATAATACATGATCCAATCATACGAATAAAATAACTACTTACTTTATGAAAATCACAAGTAGAAATGAAGTTGAAAATAATTTCTATTTTACAAGAAACAAACATGCCGATGGCTCAGAAAAGAAGAACCTACGCCTGCTCTGACGTTTAGATCTAACACTTTTATAGGCTAAAAAAAATAAGAAGTGTTGCCAAAATATCCAATGAAAGAAACCAAATAATTTATTTTATTTTTTGGTACATATAATATATGATCCAATCATACGAATAACATCACTGCTTACTTTATAAAAATCACAAGTAGAAATGAAGTAGAAAATAATTTCTATTTTACAGGAAAACAAACATGCCGATGGCTCAGCAAAGAAGAACATGCGCGTGCTCTATGAATTTTAGCTCTAACACTTTTTACTGGCTAAAAGAAATAAGAAGTGTGGCCAAAATATCCATTGAAGACGTATTTGAATGTTTAAAATTTGTCCCTTTTACAAAATGAACTGTTATTGGTTAGTAGTTAGCAGCCAACCAAGTTTAACTCATAAGTAATTAATTGAGTCTAAACGAAATACAAACTTGCGAGAAACACAAGTTCATAGAAAATAAAGCGAAAGAGAACACATGAGAAAGTAAATAGAGAAGAAAAAGATACAGCTTAAGACCTTAATCTTAAGAAAATAAAAGAAAATAGAAATGCAAATTAGTGTATAATTTTTCGTGTTCTTGTCGACACCCCCTCCCGATATATCGATCATTACTCAAGAGCATTCTTCCTCAAGTCAAACTAAAACATGAATCGAATGTTGCAGTAAATATGACAACATTACTATTTCAGGTAAAGATTATAAATGGTAGTCTTGGGTAGGGGTCTCATGAAACAAAGTTATGAATTTATATAGGAAAAAATAGATGAATACCATAAGGTATTTTAATTTTTAAATTAAATATTTGGGGGTTATGAATATGAAAAGCACGAGAGTTATGAAAATAATTTTTTTTTTAATTATAAAATAAATTGAAAGAATAATGATAAATCTCCAAAAAAGAAGAAAAAAGATAAATATGTTTCTTGACCTAACAGAGGTACCACCTTACTTTCTTATTGCCCGCTTTTACATAGATATATTTAACATTACTATACATGATTTAGGGAGGGGATAACGGGTTCACTTACCCCAGGAACCCCTCTAGCTAGATACGCCCCTGTTTTTGTCTCTTAGGAATTGATCAGTAGTAACGCGTATGGTGGAGGTGGTTAATGTTGGTGGTGGTTGATGATGGTTGGCTAATGGCAGATGGTGGAGGTGGTTGGTGATTGACGGTTGTGGTTGTGGTTATGCATGCGGTGGAGACTAGTGGTAAAGGTGGTTCGTTGCGGTAGCAAGTGATTGGCAGTAATAATAAATATAGTAGGGTAAATAATTATATTCATATGAAGTTTTAAATACAAATAAATATAGCATTGGCATAAGAATAGCAGCACAAGAAATTAAGAGAATTAGAGAAAGATAGGAACCTGGGCAAGGCACAACCAGTGGGCTGCCATTTATATTTAAGGTATTCAAGATTAGGTTTGCCATATTTGATGCAGTCAAATTCCTTCCTTATGAATGGACATGCTGTTGAATTATACAATGGATATGAATTATCAAATATCCAACTTCCTTCAAATAAATCACAACTCTTCTTTTTTGTATTGTTGGTGACTACCTCCTCAGCATTTGCTTCAAATAAGAAAAAGCTCACAAAAATAGCAACAAGCCCAAATCTCTCAACTACTTTTCCCATTTGAATTTTACAGATGGAGAGGTTTTTGAACTCATTGTGGCTCTATATATACGTGAATGTAGTGATATTGCATATTTTGAAAGTTGAAAATTATCCAATTATATTTCCACAGATTTAAAAAACTACTAATATCTACTAAGACGTGAGATATACATGTAGTATTTTTCAAATTTTAGGATTAGAATTTTAAATCATGGAAAAGTCTCCCGTTATTTGTTGGACGTCTTACTTATGTTTGAATTAATTAATTAAATACTGCCCCAAATAATTATGCCTCAAATTTTATAGTTTATACAATTTTGGGCAATTAGATGAAGCTACGTACATGAGCTAGCTACATGATTTTGCAAATTTCACATGCAGCAGCATGTGGTAAACACCTCACGAAGAGAAATCATGCACTTCTCTATTCTCAAGATATTAGTACTATATTGTTCCTCGTTCTTGCATGTTTGGGTACATAATTAATGTATTGTTCCTTATTCTTGCATGTATTTTGACGTAAAACGGAATAATAGAAAGTCAAGTCATCTAATAATGTACCAACAATTGATATAAGTAAGAAAAGGACGCTGGGTACATGTTGCAGCTGGGGTTATAAGCAAACTCCCCTTATCCCATATGCAATTTTCATTTTATAAGGGATAGGGGGGAAAGGTAGGAAAAAGTTGATAGTGAAATTTAAACTCATACACAATAGGAAGACCGGGATTGAGAAGGTTGGTAAGAGGTTTACTTTATTGTGGGTATCAAAATTTATCCATACAAATATGATTGTGTGCGGCTACACGTGATCGTTCGGACAATTTGGGTTGGATATGAAAATTTCGATTTAGATTTTCGATTTTGGGATTGAAGAAAGAACAATCCAAATAAGTTCGGATTGGATTGAATTTTCAGTTTTGAGCTTATAAGTTGATATGTTTCCTCTTCTTGCAAAAATGAATATTCAAATAAAATAATCATGTTAAATTGCCTTAAAAGTTTCTCATTCCTTACGCAATCATCCCAACAAAGTATCCAAATAATGAAATCATTATCAGGAAAATGTAACACAGACATTAATACAGCGGATAAGAAGTAGTACTAGTAAAATCATGTCCAAATAACTTAGTAATTAATATTGAATGTATGAGATAATATCTAATAAATAGAGTATTGAACTTATTATTATTAGAAAGTGGATAATGGGCTAAATATAAAATATAAAAATGCCGATTTTTTTTATATCCAAAACTCTGAAGTACCAATTCTAATGTCCAATCGGAAATCCAAAATTTTTAAAAATTAAGTCCAAAATCCAATCCGTAATCCGAAAATGAAATCCAAAAAATTTCAATTTCGGTTTAGATATCCGGTTTGCCCAAACTATGCTCACTCCTAGGTGCGGCTATTATTTTTTGGAGCGGCTATAAATATATATTTGTTTATCGCTTAATCATTTAAGTTTGGGTAGGTTAGAGTGAGCATATATTGCTTGGTGGGTCAATTTGTAGTTACACATATAGTCGGTCAAATTCACTGTTTACTTTTTATAACAGATATACATAGATTATATATTGGTTATATATAATTACACACATTATATACAACCGTCGAAAAGGAAGCTCAAGCATGAACCAGGTCCATCCCATGTGTACACAGACACGGGCAGATTTGAGCATAAGGGATGCATGTGAAGGAGATAAGGTTAACTTGGTATATCTGATATCTCCTAATCGAAAAGGTTGCATAATTGATAAGGATAATGACTCCTTACTCAAAGAGAACACTATCCAAGATAAGGGAGGAGTTAGAAGTTGAGAACAACTAGAACTCTTCCACCAAGGAGGAGTATCATTAGAATAGTTGTTTCTTGATCTACTAATTCTATATATTGCATGATGTTCTCATTCTACAGGCACGCACAAAAACAGAAGTTAAACGTGAGTTAAGAGCAAAATAGCAAGGTATTTTGCAGCAATTCTTGTGTGATTCAAGTGTGCGAACCTGAAGCTACATGAACCAGATAGAAGAACCAGTTCCAAGTGTTAGTCTTTTATTCTAGTTCAATTGTAGTATGTGGTTTTCAAATAGTACCTTTCAGCTTTATCTAGAGGCAATTGTAATAGGTACTCTGAGTATTTAAGTTAGAGTTAACTCGAAGTTGCCACAACAGTTAGAGGTTGGTTGCCACAACGGGATTAGAGTTAATCCTTAAGTTTACAAAGTGTTTTGTAAATGCTTTTTTGGCTCTGTGATTTAGTAAAGTGTTGCAAAAAATCCTACTAAGTAGTAGATCGTGGTTTTTTTACCTTTTAGGCCGGATGTTTTCCACGTAAAAATACTTGCGTTCTTTACTTTTCGCATTTACTATTTCAGCAATAGTAGGTTAAGGAACACTAAGAAGAACTAGGTCCTTCTATAATCAGTGCACGCAAAAATTGGACACCACACAAATCACCCCCCTCTCTTGTGTGGTATTGAAGTATAAAACATCAATTGGTATAGAGCAGGTTATCCTTGAAGAGGCTAACACCTTAGGAAAAGATCAAGATGAGTGCACCACCTGGAAAGTGAGAAGGGCAATCCACTACTAGGCCACCATTCTTCAACGGTCAGTACTACTATTGGTGGAAAAACAGGATGAGAGATCACATCATAGGAGAGGACTATGAGCTCTGGGACATTATCACTGATGGTCCACTGGATACCCTGAAGAGAAATGTTGAAAGAGTAGATGTGCCAAAGATAAGAGCTAACTGCATTGCTGAGGACTTGAGGAAATGAGAGAAGAATGCTAAAGCCAAGAAATGGCTTGTTTGTGGACTTGGTCCGATGAGTACAATAGAATCCAAAGTTGTACCACTCCTAACAAAATTTGGGACACTCTGCAAGTGGCCCATGAAGGAACACCTCAGGTGAAGAGGTCCAGGGGAACTCTATTGTATTCTCAATCTGAGAACTTTATCTTGAAGGAACGGTAAACTATTCAAGAGATGTACACAAGGTTCACTACTTTGGTAAATGAACTAAAGTCTCTTGGAAGGATTATTCTTAAAGAAGATAGAGTTGAGAAGATTTTGACAAGGGTTCTGCCTTTTACTTGGGAGAGCAAAATCACTGTCATTCAGGAAACACAGAACATTGCCACCCTTCCATTGGATGAATTAATTGGAAATCTTACTGCCTATGAACTTAGGAGACAAACCTAGAAGATGATGAAATGACTATGATCAAAAAGGAATTTAAGAAGTACCTAAGGAAAGGAAAGGGTCCTTCAAGAAGTGGAAGCTACAGCAACCCAAAGGTTCCTGAAAAGCAAACAATGAAGGATGCTACAAGTGTGGGAAGATTGATCACCACATCAAGAATTGCCCTCAATGAAAAATTATAAAGGGAGATTAATGGGTCTAAATACATGGGCTAACTGATCACCACATCAAGACTAATCACATATTTCAGGGACAACTCTTTCCACGAGCAGGTTTCGGGCGTACACTACAAGAAAGTATGGAATTTGCAACAACTTTTTTTGTTGCTATATGTTGGAACACATTAGAGATGAATAGTAATCAGCAAGACTCACCAGACTTTGTTGACGAGAAATAATGCAGCAAAGAATACCAGAACTAGTTGCTTCGAACCAGCAAAAAATTCCAGAACTAGTTGCTTCGAACCAGCAAAGAATACCAGAACCAGTTGCTTCGAACCGTAGAACAATAAATAAAAAACCTAGCTAGAATGGTAACTGAAATAGGCTAAGGATTAAGGGAAAGATAATTAAAAAGAAAATAACTGATTTGCATTGAAAATATGTTTGCCGCGTTTCTTTTGGCGGAAAGTTAAAAACACTTAGCTAAAGTTTAGCCCACGAATTGAGAAACTTAAGGCATGAAAAAAATAGTTGAGAAAATTAAGGGTTTTGCCTACAAGAAATATAAATTACTGCTAATATATTATATTTTAAAACTACTATATTTTCACATAAAATATGGCAACATAAAAAAAACCTATCCAGAATGGCAACTAAAAAAATGGGCTAAAAATCCGAAAAAGATAATTAACAAGATAATAATTTACCGCGTTCCATTTTGGCGGAAAGCTGAATTTTAGGCCACAACCCACTCATATTGTTGGCAAATATAAATTGTATTGCCGACGATACAAGTTTATTGTTGCCAATTCTACTCGTATATTAAATTATTATATTCTCCATAAAATATGGCCATAATAATATAAAACATTGGTAACAAGGAAAAAATCATGGCTAAAATTTCTATGATATAGCAACAATTTTATCAAGTTGTTGAAAAATTAAAAATCACAAATGAGCTCATTTGGTAAATTGATGCCCAGAACCCTCATAGAAAATTGTTGATTTTAGCCTCCATGGTTGTTTCCTATAGAAAGCTTGGAGCTAAACATAGAAGAAGTTGATGCAATTTTGGGATTTACATAGGAAACAACGAAAAAGAAAGAATTGGAATGTGAAAGGGAAAGGGCAAGAATGGAATGCTGCATTTGGGAATTGGAATGTGAAAGAGAAAGAATGAATTGGAATGCTAAAGGAAGCCAGCTGTAAACATGTATAGGGAAGGTAAACCATTATTATAAAAAGAAGTAATTGACAGTTTTACCCTTAGTTTTATCAATAACCTTTATTTATTATACTATATTGAAAAGCAAAAACTGATAATATAAAACTGTGTGTGTGTGTGTAAAATCAAACGACAGTCTCTTTATACATTAATTCTTCTTTTCTTTTCCGATTTCGACTTTGAAACACAGAATAATTTGTAGCATTACTTAGTTGACTAATAATAATAATAATAATAATAATAATAATAATAATAACTAGACAGTTACCTCAATTATCTGCTAATAATTTAATTTATGGTATAACAAATTTTCACATCATCAACATATATAAGTCAAATTCCTATTAAATACAGAAGCATGCGTTATTAACTACATGTAAAATAAAGCAAAAGTAGTTCAAAGCCAACAACGCTGTGATTGTTGGAAAAAGGTTGTTGCTAATTTTTTTAATTTAAAACTTATTATGTAAATGATATAATATGGCAACAATATAATAATGTTTGCTAACAAGAAAAAATTTGTTGGTAAAAATTTTATATTATAGCAACAATTTTATCAAGTTGGCTCTATTTGTCGAATTTTGCCAACAAAACTATAGTTGTTGCTAAAATATTGTTGCAAATTCCATGCTTTTTTGTAGTGGTAGTAACGTCCAAAATTTTCTGAACCCATTGGTTGAAGACCTCAACCTTAAGGGGAACTCACCGAGTCGTTGAGGCATGTAAAGTAACAAAAGTTAACAATAACAAGGAAGGATCTTTAACAAAAGTAGAAGTAAACTATATGCTGACGAGTGCGGTTCCACAATTCCGGGAAGGAAGGAGATGAAGCCGGGAAAATGTTACTGGTGGCAACTAAAACAAACCATTCCATCTATCCACGATCATTATCATCATCCATTCCGGATAGTAGTGCATGGTGGCCTCGCTTGCTGAAGATAATCATCCCTTCACAGAAGATCTTGAGGGAATAAAGGTTCATCACATGAGCTAGGGATAGCTCATCCCCCGTTTCTTGGCACAGGCACCGTAGACAAGTGATCGCCCTCCACACTGAAGGACTTATCTGTGCCGAACATACCTGATAGCGGAGGCAAAACTCCAATAACGGAGTCAAGTTCTCCACTCAGAGAAAACGCCCCCAAAGTGAAGCGATATGTATATAAGTACGTGAAACCTTTCTTGGGTATGGTTACCCTCTCCGCCGGATCAGGAGCGATAATGTCTAAATCCTAGCAAAATCTTCCTTCACAGAAGGAATGCTGGACAGACATATGGAAAAAGTATATCTGCTAACGGTCCATGTACGGGGGCTAACAAAAGGAAATTTCTTTTTGAAGTCTTTAGTTGTGACAAGACTTCTAGGTATGATGGTGATCACTGTAGGAGGATCGGCTTCATCGTCTTTGTTTTTGTTTGTTTGAGGAACTGGCATTTTTTGAAGAGTAAGCCATTGTATGTTATAGAAGAAGGAAAAGCTTTTCTTGTATGGAGAGAATTAAAGAAAAAGTGGAAGAACGTAGTACAAATTGAATGAAGAGAGCTTGAGAGAGTTGAGAGAATTTTGTGGTATGAATAAAGAAGATTGATGCGTATAAGTAAAGGTTTAGGCGACTAAGTTACCGGCAAAAGTTATGCTGAATCGTGGGATGAGGAGTGTTCGGGGCATTAAATGGGGAGAGACGTGCATATGATCAACATTCAGAAGCTTTTCAGAGGGCGTCAGAGAAATTCCTGCTGAAAAGAATGTTTCTACCAACTTTCTGATGACACAAAGTTATGTCACCGGAAAGCAGGGGGGCTATTTATATAGGGTAAAATATGTTATGCTAAGTAATTGCAAAAGAGATGATACGTGGAGCCGGAGGCGGGGGATAGCTAAAACCAACGATAATTGTTCCATTTGTTACCGGAAAGAATGATGTTCATAGAGATGCAATAAATGCCTGCCACCCGGTAGCATTTAATTGAGAATATTCTACAACATTTAGTACACTGCTCGTTACAACATGCCCGCCGTTAAACATTCTTCAAAGGCCCTCATAATTGACATTGAAGAAGTGCATGATCTTAAGACCTTGTTCCCACGGTGTAACTATAAATAATGAGCTCTATCATTATTGTAGAGGATATGAATTTTCTTGCAAGCTTACGCTATAATCTTCAAAGCTTTATACATTTTAACGTTCGTACATTTTGATTTTATTATTGTTGTGCCCGGAAGCCTTGCTCCCTGAACTACTGTTTCTGATATCTCATCTTCATCTCAAGGCTAAGTATTGCATATTTCTTCAATTCTTTTATTATTTCAGGAACGAATTAATTCACTTGTCTAGAAACCAGTATAAATTCAACTGTACCGTTTTAAGAGTAAACAGATATATAGGAAAATTTGTTACACATTTACAATACAAGCAAAATTTCATCGACTTAACATCATTAATCCTAGCGACAAATTACAACAGCCTGATCCTAATGCATAATATCCAAAACTGCATAATATGCAATTAACAACGGTAAGGAAATAATGGTACCAACAATGACCCTGAAGAAAAAGAAAACATAATCATTGTTAGAAATATATCAAATAATTTACACGAAGAAACACGTTTTTGAAAAACACGTTTGTTTTAGGAAGTTGTAGAACTTACGCAGTGCTGAGTACATCTGCATGCAGTCCATATTCTTGGGCATAAACGAATGAAGTGATTGCTTGGGGCAATGCTGACTGCAAGAGTTAACATAAAATAGAAATGTGAATTAGTAATTTTGTGAGAATCTATTAATTATTACTATTAATTAGACTAATTAAGGTTGGATCTAGAAGATCGGTTACGGGTCATTTTGAACGTAATAGTTTTTCTTATAGATTTTATATATCTTGATAACATTTGAATGTGAACTTAATTATTACTGTAATATTAACTTGAGGTTTCTGTACAAATTCATAAATTGTTAAATTTTTTAAATTATATGGAGATACAACTTTCCCAATTTAATTGATAGCCGTCTGAAGTGCTCTTGACAAGATTACAACATGCTGGTAAAGTGGCTAGATGAATAAGAAGTGGAGGTCCAAATACTAATATAGGCTCCTGTATTTACCTTTTTGAATTCTGCTTACGGGAGAAATTCAAAAATAGCCACAGTTTTAAAAGTAATCGAAATTTAGTCACTTTTTATGTAAAGATAAATCTGAACAAAAATACTGTTCAAATATAGGAAGTTGTAGAACTTACGCACTGGACTTCCAACATAATATACTGGAGTTTCAGTATAATATAACGGTCCAGCATAATATGCTGGAAGTTCATATACATGTGCTCCAATCTCCAGTATATTATGCTAGAACTTTTCGCGTGGTGGAGTTTCAGCATAATACGATGGAAGTTCATACACAGGTGCACCAATCTCCAGTATATTATGCTGGAACTTACCTTGCTGCAGCAAATTAGTGGTTGTTTTTAATGACTTTGCAAACACTGACTATTTTTGAATGACCAGTCTAAAAACTGGCTAGCCCCCCGGGCTATTTTTACAGTTATGATAGCACTATAAGGGATCGTTTGGTATGAGTTATAAGAAGGTATAGTGCTGGTATAAAAATTTAATACCACCTTAATCCTTCGTTTGGTTAGCAAACCGGGTATAAGTTATCCCAAGATTAAAATTAACACCAAGATAACTTATACCTTATAGAGGGTGGGGTAATTAGCACTGGTGTAACTTATACATTCTTCTTACAAATTATGCAATTGTCATATTTAATACAACATACCAAACAATGAATAAAAAACAATCGCATCATAACTTATACCAATATAATTTATCCCGGCATAAGTCGTATCCAAACCAAACGACCCGTAAGAGCTTTACTTAAGATCGACTGGTGCGAATTGAAGCACGATTTCCTGACCAACTAACAAATTTATTAGAGGTTAATTCACATTTTCGGACATATTTTTTCATACTAGTCGTTCTAATGTAAAATTAAGTATTAAATCCCATAAATATGAATTAAATAGCAATATGAACAAATTAATTAAGGAAAAAATAAATAAATTATAGACAACTGTTTTTATTCGAAGAATTAACCCAAATAGTCGTTCATCCAATCACTTAAACTAAAATAGCAGCGGAAGGTATAATATATGCATAATTTATGTATTATATGTGTATAATCCATATATAAACTGTGTATATGGTTGAAAAGATAAATAGTGGATATAGACGGCCATTTGTGTAAAGATCTATTACCTGGATAATAGCAACACGTAAAACATTTCCATGCAAGCCCAATACAACACAACCGAGTGCCATTGTTGCTGGCCCAACAACAAACCTCAAAATCATTGCATATATTGTCAAAGCTGTTCCACATGCAATTATTTTCCCTTGCAATGCCATGAAAAGTCCTAAAAGTAAAAAAAAAATTAAAAAAAATTGCATGAAATTTCGATATAAATTTAAATATCGTCTTTAATTTGGTCAAAAACAAATCACAAAGAATGATCCCTCTATGATGCTTCAAGTGTTTAAGACGATCTTACCCATGCTAAACATTGCAACACCACTACCAGCCTTTGACATGATTAAGAATGATCCCTCTATGATGCTTGGCATTTCAAGATTCCACCTGAAAAAGAAAAGGAATAATAAAAAAACATACAAATAATTATTCAATCAATTAAAATGCTGAATATTCTTTTTGTTGAAGTGTGTCAAGGAGATCACTTTTTATTTGGTTAATTATGTTTTCAACGTGCCCTTCATGACGTACAAGCTTGACACTTTTTTATTAGTCAAGTTGTGAATATTTTTTTTGACAACGGTAACTCAAGACCTCTGCCTGCTTTTATATCATGTTGAAGTGTACAACCATATAATTTTTAAAAAGAATTAAATTGTTAGAAAGAAAACATTTTTCCTTATTTAACCATATGTACAAAACATGAAATATGTGTTATTTAGTTGCCATGATTGTAAAATACTACTACTAGGTTTTTCAAAAAAAAAATTCTAAAATATTGCTTTTTTATATTTTCCCCCTTATTTATTCAATTGTTCGTCTTTTATTACTTTGAAATGCAGTAAAAGTGAAAGATTTATATTTATTTTTTTCCCACGAAGTTAGTAAATAGTAAAAAACTTGAACAAGTAAAAACAGAATAAAGAAGTTATACATACCTGTTAGCTAAAAGAGCCCAAATGAGACCAAGAAAACAAGCATAAGAATTAGGATTCTTAGCCAGTTTAACAGAAACAGCCTTAATCAAAGGCCTAAAAGGCAGACCATTATTAGTATTAACACTTGTATTATTTCCTTCCAAATCACTAATACTTCCCAATTCAACAGAATTAGCATTAGAATTCATCTTTGTTTTCCAAAATTCAAGTGCAAATAGCAATGAAGTAAGCCATAACAAAGCTTGAATAACAGCTGCTTGAATTACAAGATCAACCCCTAATTTCCCATACATAGCTTTCATCAATGGAACACCAACAACAAGTGTGTTATTCAAAGTGGACAAAGAAAAAGTTGTTATGGACCAAGAAAAGTTGCCTTTCTTGTAAAAGTTAGCCCATAAGACGAGAATTACGATCAATATGGCTTTTGAAATTACGTCTCCGGTTAAAAAGAGGCCGTTGACGTTGTAAGGATCGAAATTAGCTATGAACTCAAAATTGAAAAATGGGATGATGAAGAAGCAATTGAATCTGTTAATTGCATCACATTGTTCTGACTTGAACATATGCCACCATTTTACTGAACCATAGCCTAAAATAAGCGCTACATAAAGTGGTGCCATGGCCGCCACTACCTTATATATATCTTCCCACTCTATCATTTTTTTAATTTGTGAAGGTTTTTGTGATTTTGTAAATATATGTTGGTTGTTATTAGTGGGTGTTTTCATGGGAATATATATAGAGCAAAGTTTGGAGTTTTTAACTCAAATGATCCCTTATGTTTGAAGTTAGGTCTTTTTTTGTTCCTATTTTATTACCCTGATCACATATGGTGCTTTAAGTTTGTAAAATCTAAGCACTTTTGGTCCAACTGAGGAACATTCAAACTGACCATGAAAACTGGCAAAAATGTCAAATGACTAATAAAACAACGATCTGGATAGAGATCTTATTTCTCCAAATTCAGCTCTAATTAATCACCAAAACAAAAGAGTCTGATAATAGAGTCACTAAAAACACACACAAAATAAATTTGGGCAAGAATACCCCGATGGCAATCATTATTTAGCTTTGGCATGTGAAAATATTATATGCAGTATGGCATTTTTCGTTAGTTTATGATCCAATATAAGTTCTTTCAGCTTGACTAAATTATAAATTTAAAGGATTATATGTGCTCGAGGTAATATAGTAGGGATGAATATAGACTTATCTCCAAAATCAAATGATAATCCATCTATTTATATCTATATTTATTTTGTACTATATTAAAGTTGTATACGGTTAAAACAGGGCTCACCCGATTTTACTATTTGACCGAGACCAGGAAGTTACATCGAGGGCCGATCTCGTGACGGAACCAACTAAATCGCGAGGGCAAGGTACTGAGTTCAGAATCGAGGCACCTGTCAAGATCGAGGCCAATAGCGATCGAAGCCAAATGAGACAGATCTCGAGCAAGGTCGAAGATGACACATTAACAGAAAGGCGAAATATCCGTAACTGGTCGAGGATCATGACGTACATCTCGTAACGGATCAAATCAGAAACGAGTAATTAGCCAATCATGGGATTTTCTTCTGTAATTAGAGTTATACCATAAGTAGAATTCTTCAATTATATAAAGGAGGTCCTAATCATTTGTAAGACATCGTTCACAGAC
The DNA here is from genome assembly GCA_005239495.1 of Nicotiana undulata. Taxonomy (NCBI): domain Eukaryota; kingdom Viridiplantae; phylum Streptophyta; class Magnoliopsida; order Solanales; family Solanaceae; genus Nicotiana; species Nicotiana undulata. The sequence goes on along the minus strand of ML295681.1, from coordinate 10,974 downwards.
AAAAAAACGATATAATTATCTTTTTTGCTTACATTCTTGTTCATCAATTCGTTTTATCTTTAAATTGTTATTGCACCAATTAGTTCGAGGGTACTCTAACTTGAGGGTTGAGTTTCATTCAAACACTGGTTTGCTTTATTTTACTGTTGATTATTATTATTAATCTTCATATTTATCAGTTGGTGTTAAGCGAAATCATGTATCCTTAAAATCACATTATAAGTTTAATTGTTATCCAATTTTAAGGGTAAACAAAAGCCTTTTAACGAAATGTCGTACAAATTTTTTACCTTTTATTGATTTCACCAAAAAATAGTTATTTAATTATTTAACTAATATTTAGAAATAGACATTTAATTATTTTTTGATATTTAGAATTTATTTCCATATGGTCAAGCTAGGTGGCACGGTGGTATTAGAAAGCCTCCTAGAGCAGAAAATATTTCTAGAAGCCGCACCCTGCTTGAATTCGAACAATTGCCAAGTTTAAAATTTTTTATCTAAGTTGATGGATTCTTGATATGGAAGCTCAAAATTGGCAAAAAGAAATGCAGTTTCAGTTCGTGAATACTACTGTCATAAATTTCAGATAAGAAACGATGAAGAGGATGAAATTTTGGATACATGAAGATTATTCCAACACAGTGGATGAATATATAAAATTGGAGACAACAAATGTTGGACTTTGTTTTATTCAATCAAGATTTATTTAGAATGGGAGTACTACAAGGACTTTTTGATATTTTGAGACTTGGTGGACGAGATGCTCCAATGTTGATCAGCAAACACTTTTGGATATTTGAACTTGCTGTAACCCTTTTTTTATGCAAGAATTTGTTGGATCTAAGTTATCGTAAGGACCATGCATCATATATTTAATGATAAGCTTACGCAAATTTGATTCTCGTTTCTCATCTGGTAATTTTGCTCTAATTATACTATCGTACGCCTCTGCAGTTAATAGTTTGTGCTTTTTACCTAATATAATAAGGAAATAAGCATGGGTAAATGTCATTTGCAACAAAATATAAATATTTAATTACCTCATAATATGTAGGATTTTTTTCCATCCTATAGATTTAGGATCCCCTCATATTTTAGCACGTTTATATATTGCTTTCGCTATTACATTTTGGAAAAGATCCAAATATGTTATTGTATTATATGAAATTGAGCACAATTGTCTTTCGTTAATACTTTAGCATATTTATGTCCTTACCGTCACATAGTTGGTCCATATATACCCTTGTACTATACGAAATTGAGCACATTTTTCCTTCGTTAATACTTTAGCCCATATATGCCCTTGATGTCATATAGTTGGTCCATATATGTCCTTTTTCGAAACGGAATCCACCTAAATTAATTAGTTCTTTCGTTAATTGTACTAAAGTGCAGTTAAACAATATTTCCTTTTTATTAGTAGTACTAATTTTTTTTACCTTTCTCTTTTTTTTTTCTTTTTTCTTTTTTCTTTTTCTTTCTCCCATATCTGATTTCCTTCATTGTTGATGCCTCCTCCATTTTCGTCACCAATTTCATTTTGACAAAATTCATAAATTTCTGCTAATTTTATTACCAAAAACCACACACGTTCTTCTGACCTGAATGAGATAAAAATTGCCGGAGAACTTTTTTCAGTGGTGTTAATTGAGTGAAGGGAGCATATGGTTATTCTGCTTTTGAAGGAAACAAGACCTTCAAAATTTGAATAACCACATACTCCCTTCACTCAATGAACAGTACCGGGAAAAAAAATTCTACAGTTTTTATCTCATTCAGGTAAGAAGAACATATGGGGTTTTTTATAGTAAAATTGGCAGGAATTTATGAGCTTTATCAAGCGAAATTGGTGACGAAAATGGAGAAGGCATCAGCAATGGATGAAATCGCGTATGGGAGAAAGAAAAAGTAAAAAAATTAAAAAAGAAGAATGAAAAGAGAAAGATAAAATGAAAAGTACTAATAAAAAGGAAATAATGATTGTAATGCACTTTAGTACAATTAACGAAAGAGCTAATTAGTCTGGGTGAATTCCGTTTCGGAAAAGGGCATATATGGACCAACTATATGACATTAAGGGCATATATGGGCTAAAGTATTAACGAAGCGCAAATGTGCTCAATTTCGTATAATACAAGGTTATATATAGACCAACTATGTGATAGTAAGGACATATATGTGTTAAAGTATTAGCGAATGGTAAATGTGCTCAATTTCGTATAGTACTAAGGTATATTTGGACCTTTTCCGATTAAATTTTACCGGTTACATGCTTCGCCCACTTTTAATTCCTTTTAGGTTTATGAAATCTTTTCCCCTCATGTTTTATCTAGAGCATGGTAAAGTGCTTCGTAGGTTTATGAGTTACTTTTACTTATGAAAAGAGAGTAGTTCTTTTTCCTCATATCAAAGAGTAATTGTAGGTTTTAGTTCATACGAACGTGAGTTATTGCAATTTTGCTTGTTTTTCTACGTCTGTCTTGTATAAAACTTTTTTTGCCATTGTGGTACTTTTAATTAGTAGCTAGAAGGTTTTAAATAGGATCAATAATCTGAGCATATATTAGCAAATTAAAATATTTTTTCAAAGTGACTTTGCTTCTTCCTAAAAGTGAACAAGTTGGATGGCCTCATATTTAATTTGCTGGTGCTAGTAAGAGTGTTCAAATCGAACCGGAAAATCGTATCAAACCGATTAAAAAACTCGACTAGGTTTGGTTTGACTTGGTTTGGTATTGAGTAAAAAAACTCGAACCAAACCGACATATATATATATATATATATATGTCGGTTTG